>OX411552.1:36124827-36330075 GCA_948146395.1 Fragum whitleyi | reverse complement strand
CTTGATGTCATAGTCTCTTGAACGCATTCCAACTTATCAGTACTTTCAGTACTTTGATTTTTTTTAACCTCAAGAGGCCGAGGATAAATACTATCGATGTGTTAAGTTTCACAAGAAAAGTATTTTGGCGGTATATGTAAGTCGATTCTGAATATTCGAACCTTGTCAATGCACTAAAGGTCCAATAACCAAAGAGAGAACTAGATATTTTGTTCAAGAAACACTTTCTTCATCTTTCTAAAGTTTTTATAAGACTCTACATTAAAAACAACATCAAAAAATGGACACCAGAAAAATTGCTAAAGTAAAAGTAGTAGACGGCATTTGCACTTTTTAGATAGGAGCAATCATTTTCTGTTTTTCCTAGTGCCTAAACGCAATAATTTTTCAAATAAATCTGCTATTTTTTGTGATAACCCTTTTCATGCTAAACAAAAAAACAACAACTTTTGCTAAAATTGCATGAAAATCAACGTATTTAAGGCAATTTTTTCGCTAATTGAAGTAAGTTTTTATTTACAAATACAATTTTTAAACATTTCTAATTTAGAAATGAAAAATAGTTGGTATATACATATGTGCATATTCACGAGTCAAGGGGTATCGAATCATTAGCTTCTTCTCAAATACCGTAAGATACGTAAAACGTTCGTAACCCTTGGTTCGACAAGATGTTTCAATTAGCATCGATCATTTTAATTATATACGTATCATAACGCATAAGTTCGCACTCGCTGTAACTTCTATTGCATGAGTGAAAGACAGAAAGATGTCAGCATGAGGTCACTAAGATATCGTAACAAAAACTGATTCATTGGAAGATTCTAAAACTAAGTGTCGCTTGTTGCATTAAGTTGAATTATCCATGAAGATTTCTTATGAATATTGGGGATTCTAAGAAGGAAAACGAATCTTTCACTCAACAATTCGAAAATTGTTCCAAATGGTGTTTAAAAAATCATACCCAAGCAGCATTTTTGCATCTTCTCCAACGAACGCGCCTTTGGTTATTAAATTACTATAGACGGTGAGAGAACTAAGGGTATAGCACAATGCAAATATTCCGTCTGCTTCTATTTGTCCCACGCTATCAAATTAGGTCGCAGAAAAGGGTATTTGCTACATGTTGTCTCCCATAAACCGGGCCACCAGTTCAGACATTTACATGTAGAGTTTATAACCCTTAGACCACGAAATAAACCCAATAGGCAAACTACCGCCTTGTCATTGAATAATATTCTTACGCGAAAGTTTAGTACGCGTGGTCAAGCTTTGGGACCTGATCTTTCACTTGAAAGGCGTTTTTGAATAATATATAAACTTTGTAGCATTCTTGTGTAATGCCGTTTGCAAAATGCACAGTTGTCTGACAGATACAAGTCTTGAAAAAGAGTAAATTGAACGATAGAGGGCGCTTCGTTTTTGAAAAGCTATTAACATCCGAATGGATTGTTCCCACGTAGTATAACACTAAGGAACGTAAACGTCCACCAAAAACGCTTCTAGTTTGTGGGTTAAATTTGAATACCTTCATTTGTAACTTTATTGATAAATAACGATATGATAAATGAGTGTTATTTCAAGTATTATTTGGCTAAATTCGCCTGAGACTCTGTGCATATTCCGTATATCTTCGGAAAATCTCCGAGTTCTTATTTCATAAAACACATTTATAATTACGCAATTTAATCAGAGATTAATTGAAAGAAAAATAGCTCAATCGGTTAGGGTGTATTTCTCTCGATCACTCGTGTATGGGTTCAAGTCACCGAGACGTTTTTTTTTTTATTTTATGTATTTTTTCTTGTTCATACTCTTCTTCGTCCCTATTACAAGTTGACACTATGGGAATATAATTTTTGTTGAATTATTATACGACCACTTTCTGCTGATTCATTTTAAGATGCAAAGAATCTTTTATTGTTGTACAAAAGTGAAATTTGCGCTGTACTTATTTATCTTAAACGAAGAGGACACTATATTTCTCAATTTTCAGAAAACAGCAAAATATCCGATTAAGCCTAGTTCCAAAGGAAAAAAAAACACCATTGCCAAAGTTACCACAAAGGCACCCTGCATTAGCAGAGCCACCTTTGCTATTGTTATGTACTAACTGCATACGTCAAAAATAAATATGTCTGTCTGTCTGTCTGTTATTTCATATATCAAAAGTTAACTCAATATATGAAAAAATATGCTTTCAAAGTTAGAAGAAAGTGGATAAAACACAATATACCCTCTGTCTTAAAAAGGACACAAGTGATTATAAGACAGAAAAAATAGAAAGGTTGAGACAGATTTTTTTTTCTCTTACTCGGTTTGAACTCGTGTTCCATTGTGTCAGAGGCGGGTGTCTTAACCTCTACACCATAGATCTGAGTAGTTTTAATTGCCCCAGTAAACACATATATATTAATGCTAATTGGCGGAATTTGTCGATCATCGGTGATTTTCCGGTATCACTCACGGAAAATGAACAGAGTCTCAGGCGAAATTAGCCAAGGAATACTTATCTGGGGTTGTTATTAATAATTAGTTAATGTATGTTATTAAATATTATTTACTATTGTTTAATAGTTCACAGCGGAGGTAGCGTGGCCGAGCGGTCTAAGGTGCTGGTTTTAGGCACCAGTCTCTTCGGAGGCGTGGGTTCGAATCCCTCCGCTGCCATCTAGTTTTATTTCGACATATTCTTTAAATAAGGACCGTTTTGGCTAGATTATTTGTTATTTAACTCATCCAAGACAGTTTTAAGAAGTGCGCTGATATTTTTTGAATAATCCGTTTTAATCGATCAAGCTTTCCTTACAACGTCTAGAGATTTTATTTAGAAAAAGTATTATTTTGATCATATCTTTTTATTTCAATAATTTCGTCAAGAGGGACATCTCGTTTTGCGCATTTAATTTCTGGAACATGATTTCTAAATTCATTTTGAGGAAGTTCATAATATCACAATGCCAAATCTAGTTCGCCCACGTAAATGTTAGTCAATCCATGCTCTTACACTTTGCAAACTTGTAATGAGAATATGATTTTAAGCTGAAGTAATCCACATTGATTCAAGTGATTGTAATCTCGGACCAGTTATTCGACCAGCGTGAGATACACATCCAAAATACGCAAAGTCAAAGTTCTCGACAAAGCCGAAAGTTTTTGCGCAGCAGGCAATTTCTGTCTCAAAAAACAAATTTTAAAATACTCTCTAGGTACATGGTTCAAAATTTCATGGAGGTAGATGGTTTAATTTCCAAGATATTAGAAATTCAAAAGTGAATACTTTCGAAGATATGAATTATCGCGAAAATAAGCTGCAAGTATTCTGCGTAATTAATGAACTGGCAGGGCGGGGCTTAGCCGTGACGTAATTTGGCGAGTTAACTTTTAGGGTAAGTTCATATCGGACGCGGTTTCGACACGAGTGAACCGGGTTTCCATCAGAACGACCTCGGTTTCGACACCAGTGATGTCATTTTATAACTTTAAACCTCGACGCTTCTGATCCTGGGTCAGGCCGGTGTTACTTGGGTTCCAAAATGGCGTCAATTTTAGATTATCACATCATCTTGCACGACTCCCGGGTTGCCATTTGAATTTCCCCTTAGATATTTTGGGTTCATTGAAAAGTTAGTCGGCAATAATCGTGAACGCGTGCAAATAACTGTAACCTAAAACAAAGGATTCACGTGCTTAGAAAAAGTGAACATATCATCGTTGGGTTATCAAAGCATCGTAACTTCAGCTTGAACAAGCTGAAGTTACGAGGGTTTGGTAACCAACCTACGTTTCACGGTCTCAATTTAATAATCCTTAGAAGTAAAGGATAGTGAATAAAGGCTGATTTACCTTCACCTTAAGTGCCTCGACCCGTAACGTAGGCTCCGCCCTGCCAGGCGAAAAAAACGTGGATAATATGCATTGATGAAAAATAGAGGACTACACTGAAACGAACTTCTAAACGGCCACTCGGTTTTTGCTGAAAAAGTAATATTTTCTTTGGTATCTGAAAAGAGAAGTTGGTGATTTCTATTAGAAAAATCATTAAGGGAGAATCTTTTATAAACATCGACTTGAAAAAATGCGAGGAAAGCATCTAATTTGACGGGAATTCAAGGGAACCCCTGATTTCAAAATTAACATTGGTGGGTGGGGTAATTTTAACATTTTATCCTTGTGTGAGAAACAAAAGAGTCTGAATGTTATTTTCTTCAGTGATCTGGTATCTGGCACGCAATGACCATCGAGGTTCGTTATTTATACGATTAATCGCCGAATTTTTCTTAACCCGAAAATCTGAAATTCTTCGAAAATGAGCAACTTTTGAGACTTTCGTAATGGAGGGTCTTGTGTTTGACTGTTTGCTACAGACACCAAGGACAAAAATTTGAATCTATTTTTCTTTAAGAATGGCCTTTTATGTGGGTTCAAGGATACTTTATTAAATGGCTATAGATATGTTAAAATGTGGCAAATGCAAGGTGGCCGTTTAGAAGTTCGTTTCAATGTAGACAAACTTTAACCTTGGTCTTACGTCTATAATTATTGAAGACATCTTCATGAAACTTGGCATGTGTGTTCACCATCACAAGAGCTCTATTAGAAGGGATAACTCTGAGCGCATTTTTGTAAGAGTTATTGTCCCTTTCGACGTAGATAATTTTGCATTATCCAGCACCTGCATTCGAGCGATGGCATCCGCAGGCGGTCCTCTTGTTTTTTGGTTTTTTTTTGTCTTTTTTTTCAGAATTAAATTTTGTCCTGGTTGTATCTCAAAATGTTATACGGCTATGAGTAAGGAACTTTTCGGGTTGAGAAATCTAAAAAAAGCGGAACGGGTTAGAACTTCAGAACCATTGCGCCTCTGTGTATACATTTTGTGTTTTTGTCCTCTCTTCAGACTTGAATTTTGTACGGCGCACATCTGTGAATGCCAAAAAATTTAATTGTGAACTCAATGGGTAGATCTTTCTTATCAAGAGAAATAACACCGCACAATAATACATGCATACTTTTTTGGTTAGTGCCCTTTGTTATTTGGCACATTTGAATTTTGACAGGACCATATCTATAATAGGAGCCTGTGCGTGACATTTCCAACAATCTCAAATAAGTAAAGAGCAAAGATTCTGACCAGCCTGTGCATCCGCACAGTCTGACCAGAGTCTTCACTATGCATTAAGTAGATAGAAAAGATCTCAAAGTATCTGTAGACTACCAGGTAACTTTATATCAGCTGTATGTAGCTGTCTACGCTGCAAACTGTATGCATCCAACGAACAGGCTCATATAATAATGATTATGTATTTAACAAGAGGTTATCGATAAATTCGTTTTTTTTAAATTAAAATAATATATATAAAGGTGCATAGAAATAAAGTTATTTCCTTCGTCAAGTCACGCGCTGATGGCCGTCATGTAGCCTGGCTCCCAGGCTGTCAGTTAGTGTTAAATAAGGTACGCCACTCATGTTTTACTATTTCAAATTACCTCCCATATCTTCAAAAACTGACCACTGATCGGCCAGTCAGAAAAATATAAGCTGATAAGATTTTATACTTTCTCTTGTTTAATTACTCTTTTCACAATACTTTAGATCAGTGGGACGGGAGCCAGTCTAGCAGTCATGTGACATCGTGCGAAGCATCTCCATTTTAGCAATACATAGCTCGTAAAATCGGTCGTATTCATAGGATCTTAATCAAAATACGAATTCCGATCGACATCTGTTGTTTCCGACATTTATTCGAATTTTTGTTAAATGGGCGGTTCCAAGATGGTCTTTATGTGCTTGACGGGTTACAGATTTGTTTAAGAGTTGAAAAGAGTATTTGTTGATTTCTATGAGAAAGGAACCCAAAAACCTTATCACACTGTATGAATACGCGAAGCGCATTCATACATGAGTGCGATAAGATTTTTTGGTTTCATTCCTCCATGCAATCAACGAATTCTCACTTCATATTTTGTAATTTAATTTTGTGGAACTGAAATGTAAAGATGTATAAACAAAGAACCTTATTTCTTATGGAACAACTTTGTGCGGAAGCTTACATTATAGCTGCGTACTCAAAAATTGTCTTGATTGAGAAATAAAACCAATATTTCAGCCAATCCGAACGCAGAAAAAATTGAAGGAAAAATCGAGCATCAAATTATTATAAAATATATTGGTGATATCACGCAGCCTGAATTATCCTAGATAATTTCTCCCTTTAAAATGTTTGAAAGAAGAAGGTACCGTATTTCCTCTAATAATAGCGCCCTCCCTAATAGTAGCACCCCTACACTTTTTACTTAGAAAACTCACTTCAAATGCCTAAGTTATAAGAACTTTTTGAGACTTATTCTCTAATTTGAGCTGACTTTCCTCAAAACAATCATTTTTATGATTGTTTAGAGGAAATTTACCTCAATTTAAATCCGGGGAAAGGGGACAAAAAATATCAGTCTTAATGGATTTTTAAATAAGATAAAGTATACTACATGTAAATAAAAGCTCCCTGACCATGTTATGTATAGCTCCCGGGAGCGTTTATCAGGAGAAATACGACGTATCTATTGCTTAGAGCACTGTTGCATATTCATATCTTGTATATATATTGCGTTTTAAATATATCCAAAAAACGTGTCGCATGGCAACAGAATTTATTTGTGTATTATCATTAGGAGCATCAAATCGACATACTTGTCAAACTTCGTGAAACCCCTTCATGCGTTGAAAAATCAGGTCAAAGTCAACTTGTTTACTTATAAAACAGAGTCAAGTAGCTTGTAAAATGTAGATGTTATATTTACATCTTTTGTTTTGTTGTGTGAGTTTGTTGTCGTATGTATGGATTCTCCTTTTCTTGTCGGATAAAGTGCTAATAAATGACTGTTGTATAAATTATCGATTTGTCGATGACCCTACGGATATGTCCGATTTGTTCTCGATGTTTGGACGGAGATAGCCGATTGTTGACATGATACTTCCGTGATGTAACTTCGGTTTAGGAGTCAGCTGTCGTTAAAAAACATTGATTCATAAGGGTTTAATAAAGAAAGCTTAATAGTTTAACATCATTCGTGAAGCTGTAGATACTGAGTTAAAGGAAAGCAATTCAAGAGTGAACATCAGTTAAAAACAGACTGTGAAGCTGGTTTATCATGGATGCACGATTGTTGTTTATTTTTGGATTTGCAATCTTCATCATTACTGAAGCATGTATGTATACAAGTTTTCAACCGAGCATATCATATTACGGTCTGTGTAATTTTAAACATTTTTTATTTCTGTGTGTGACTAATTTACCTATCGTATTTACATGTTTATAGGATAGAGGACAGATATTGTTATAAAACATGCATAAATAAATAATTGAATAATAGATAAATAAATTAATAAATAAATAAATAAATAAATAAAGAAAGAAAGAAAGAAAGAAAGAAAGAAAGAAAGAAAGAAAGAAAGAAAGAAAGAAAAGCAAAAGAAAGAAAAGCAAAAGAAAGAAAGAAAAAAAGTAAAGAAACATTGACGTTTAGTTCTTAAGTTTATATGTAAAAGATTCCTAAAGACGTTTTTAATTCAAACTTAGCTTTCGGCTAAAAATACACTTAAGATTCAAGATAGTTTAATATCTGTGAAATGCAGTTGCATGTCTAATTTAGAAAAAAAATAAAAATGAAAAAAAAAAAAAAAAAAAAAACAACAAAAAACGCTAAGACATGGAAGAGCATTTTCAAGAAACAATCGACATTGAGAAACCATAAACCACACGAAAACAGCCGACAATCAGTTCAAACTTCAAGTGATCGACTCCGCAGTAGAGGTACAATGAAAACGAAGACAAAGAGGGCGTGTTGGAATTGTGGACTGACAAATCATTTGTCATATGAGTGTAGATATAGTTTTTTATAGGACAAGCAAGACATACACAAATCTATAGAGTGTAGAAATCAATACGATATACTGTCTTACATTTGCGAAATTTGTGATTATTCTACAACCGAACGTACATGCATTTATTATAATGAAAATGATAGTGCTAAAATTCCCGATGGCTTAGTAAGTGATAATTGTACCCAATCTATGTCAAATACTTCATACGATATCAATACCGCAAATAACTGTACAGTTTCTCAACACGATCAGCTTTTGAATTCCGGTTGTAAAAACACCAGTAATTTTCACCCGTTCTTAAACAATGAAAAAACACCAGTGATAAATAATTTTAAAACAGGACCCGGATTAATAAAAACATTACAAACAAAAGATAATACGGAAAGTAGCACATTTAACTTAAAAACAAAGGGCTTGCATGTAGGTTATCTAAACATTCAACATTTATTCCCCAAGTTAGAAGAAATCAAGTTGATACTTAGTGAGACTTACTCGCTGGATTTATTTGGTTTATCAGAAACATTCCTCACAGAAAAAGTAGAAAACCCAAATCTTAATATAAAAGGCTTTGTGTTTGAAAGAAGAGATAGGTTGGGAAAACTTGGTGGAGGCTTACTTATATACATAGCAAACCACATTATCTACAAAAGAAGAAATGATTTGGAACAGAGTGATTTAGAAAGTATTTGGATTGAAGTAAAACTTTCGCATTCAAAACCATTATTGATTAATTTCATATATCGGCCGCCAAATAGTAATCAAGACTGGATAGATAAATATGAGAATCAGTTATTATCCGCTGAAACAAATAACTTAAACTTCCTATTATTAGGAGATTACAATATCAATTTCAATTTTTCATCTTCATGTGTATATAGTAATTCTAGATGGGATAAATTGGTTAAAGATTTTAATTTACATCAACATATTACCCATCCCACAAGAATAACGAGCAACTCTTCTAGTATTATAGATCATGTCTACAGTACCTGTCCAAATTTCGTTCAAGAAATATCGGTTCCAGAAATAGGCATAAGCGACCACTTTCCTGTTGCTATAACTTATAAATGCTCAAATGGAACCATAAGAAAAAATAGGATTCAATCAATCACATACAGATCTTTTAGCGGTTTAGACATAAACAAATTATCATTTGACCTTGCGAAGACCAATTTTGATTCAGTTGAAACAATTACTGATCCATGTAAAGCGCTCGATCATTTTTACTTAATGTTTAATAATTGTCTATCAAAACATATTCCGGTCAAAGAGAAACGGGTTAAACATCTAAGACAGCCAGACTGGTTCAACGAAGAAGTAAAACAAGCAATTAGGTCAAGAGATGATTTTAAGAAAAAGCAAAATTTCCCCATGTACAAAATTTGGAGGAACAAAGTCACTGCGATTATCAAGAAAAATAAGAAAGATTATTTCAATCAAGCCATTCAAAATAAAACAGATACAAAGAATATCTGGAAGAATCTTCAACAAATTACGTCAAATGACAAAAACTTCCATGAACTGCCTAATAAACTTGTTGTTGATGATATTGAAGTAAATGGTACAGAAAACGTTATAAATGCATTAAACAGACACTTTGTAAATATTTCAAAAATGGTAACTAAAGTTCCTCTTGATCCGAAAAACTTTAAGGAATTTGAAATATACTTACATAACAAAATAAAAAGCAACTACTTTGATATACAGTTCATAACTGCGTTAGAAGTACGGCATATAATTGAAAAACTAGACAACAATAAAGCCACTGGACTTGATGGTATAAGTCCGAGAGTATTAAAATTGTGCAAAGATTTTATATCTAAACCTATATCAGTAATTATAAATAGCTGCATATCAACCGGAATCTTCCCAGTTGATCTTAAAAAGGCGAATGTAAGACCACTTTTCAAAGGTGGTGAAAAATCTGATCCAAATAACTATCGGCCGATTTCAGTTTTAACTACGATTTCAAAAATATTTGAGAGACATATTGCAAATCAACTTAAAATCTTTTTAAAAAATACGAATGTTTTGTTCTCGTATCAGTCTGGCTTTAGAGAAAATCATTCTTGCCAGACGTCTCTTATAAGGCTTATAGACTCATGGTTAATGGACATGGATGATGGGAAAATTATTGGAACGGTTTTTCTCGATTTTAAAAAGGCATTCGACCTTGTTGATCATGAAATTTTATTATATAAGCTTAAATTACATCATTTCACAGATAATGCTTGTAAACTTTTCAGTTCTTATCTAAACGGTAGATTTCAAGTCATCAAAAATGGCTCAATCACATCAAAAATGCAACTAATATCGTCTGGTGTTCCCCAAGGATCAATCTTAGGGCCCATTTTGTTTTTATTATACGTAAACGATCTGCCTTTAAAAATTCAATCTAACATCGACATGTATGCGGATGATGCTACACTTTATAAATCAAGTGAATCTCTATCCGAAATAAACGAATGCTTACAAAATGATTTGTCTAAAATAGATACTTGGTCAAAAAATAACAATATGATTTTAAATCCAAAGAAAACCACATGTATGATTGTAGGAAGTAATAACAGATTAAAAAATCTACCAGAACTTCAATTAAAGGTGTTAAACAACAAGATCGCGAATGTATGTATTCAAAAGGTTCTCGGTCTATACATAGACAATTCACTTAGTTGGAAGACTCACGTTGACATGATCTGTTCAAAGGTTTCATCGAAAGTGCATTTACTCAAGAGAATTAATTGTTTTCTCACGCTTGATATGAAACAACTGTTTTATAATGCATACATTGCCCCTTGTTTTGACTATGGTTGTATTTCCTGGAGTCAATGCAAATCAGCGTTTTTAAACAGAGTTAGTAAATTACAAAAAAGAGCTGCATGTATTATATTGAAAAAACCTAGAAAGACTTCCTCTAAGTCGAATTTCACCTCATTAAAATGGCTAAGCATAAAAGGTCGCCAAAAATATTTCACTATCATCATGGTGTATAAAACGCTTTATGGTCTGGCACCCCCTTACATGTCTAATGCTTTTAATTATTGCAAGAACCAACATTACTTACTTAGGTCTGAGTTAAATAATGATATAATGAGCAAAAGCACAGTACCTAAAACAGAATTTAAAAAGCGCACATTTTCCTATATTGGGATGCAATACTGGAATTCGATTCCAACAGATATACGATCTATTGACAATTTAAGATGTTTTAAACACAAATTAAGGAGCTTTCTATTGTCAGTTGATTTCTAATTAAGCATCTACACTCTTCCACTGTTATATTACATATAAAATGATTGTACAGCAATTGTTTTCAAATCTAATATTATATGTGTATGTCTTACATGCTGTTTTTTTTTTCCAGGAGTTAAATTGAAATTCATTTGCTTCGTACTTTATGCATATATATTACATGTAATTGGTAGCCTATGTGCTTGTGTGGTGTGGTTTGAGTTTGAGTGAGTGTGTGTGCGTTTGAAAGAGTGTGAGTGAGTGAGTGAGTGAGTGAGTGAGAGAGAGGGAGAGAGAGAGAGAGAGAGAGAGAGAGAGAGAGAGAGAGAGTGGGGAGAGAGAGAGAGAGAGAGAGAGAGAGAGAGAGAGAGAGAGAGAGAGAGAGAGAGAGAGAGAGAGAGAGAGAGAGAGAGAGAGAGAGAGAGAGAGAGAGAGAGAGAGAGAGAGAGAGAGAGGAATACGAAGTTCGAATATTGTTTTGTTTTGTTTTTTCAAGAGGGCCATGTTGAAAATAAGATTGTATATGTATCTTAACATGCTACCTTCTATAAATAAAGTTATTATTATTATTATTATTATTATTATTATTAAATGCACAATACAAATTGTTTCCAAAATTCAGAAAGATAAAAGAAGCAAATCTAAAGCAATGTTTATGTTGAGGGAGTTTTGAAACATTTACCTTGATTTCAAAGAACTATCTTTTTCAGTATAATTTATTATGTTTTGGCGAGAGAAGTTAATTGTAATGGGCTTTCTTAGTACTTAAGTGTAATGGACATATTAGTAAACGTGAAACTCATCTTCTATTTCATTCATAATTCATGTGAAATATAAACATTGCTCTATACCAACTCAATCTTTTTAAACCATACCCATTTCTTTTCTAGAAAAGTCAGATGATATTCTTAATCACTTTTCATGACTGGAATAATCGCTTAAGATATACCCAAAGCTAGACTGGCATTCAGTCCCAGAGTTTAGATTTATAAGTACACAAGAGGCATAACCTCTTTAAACCACAAACCAACCACACTCATGTATTGAGTTAATGTTCTTTTATCTGAAACTCTGGCTTTCTTAAATCAGGCTTATACTAGACATGAAACATTATTTCTATCTTTCTTTTTTGATATATACCTCTATTTAAGAGACTGTCACCAGTCTAACCCAAAGCCTACGCAGGGCTGTTCAGGTTATTGGTTAAAAGATAATGAGAAGACAATAAATGAATAAATTAATTGCTTGTTCTAAGAATGTTTTCATTCTTTGCAATGATTTTCAATATTTATAGTATAATTACTACAAAAGGAAGGATTTTTCACCCAGTAAAATTTTAAAGTTTCCCATACTCAACAGAGAATTTACCCAACTCAAGGAAAAGACTAAAGCTTCTGTTCTGCTGTATTGAAATGATAAATGCATGATAATTTAAGGAAAAAATAAAATCAAAATATCATTTGTAACACTTTTTGAACAATTAAAGATGAGACACAACATTTATTCTATTAATTATTATTCTATTATTTTATGTGCATCCGCATAGTCTGACCAGAGTCTTCACTATGTGCTTAATAGATAGATACGGTTTCATAGTATCAGTTAACTTTATATTTGCAGTGTGTGGCTGTCTACACAGCTCAATGTTTACACCTTACAATGAACCATTATTTCAAATTGTTTGAAGTGTCATGCACAGGCTCATTTTCATTTTTATTCCCTCCTCCGACCCTTTGTCTTGTTTGATTTATCCAGAAAAACAGAAAATATAATAGTAATGGCCTTGTGAGTATTTATTTTTCAAACGATGGATTCATTAGTGAATTGAGGTTAGGCAAGTAATTCTAAATGATGTATCATAAGATAAGGGACCAAAAAGATTTAAGAGTAATTCGATGAGGACTTTTGATGTTCTCAACCCTTTTCCTGATAAATGTTATTTTGTTTCAAACACATTGACAGGTGTGTTTTTTTTTATATTTCACCAAGTTTCGCACGAGTTTCTCTAACAATTAATAAAGCAGACAATGTAGTCTGAAAGCAATCTGATATCTGTGCATGCTGATCTTAGTCTATATTGTCTGTTACACAGCAGGAATATTTCGTGAATAGCAGGAAAATGGTTAATCATTACAATAAAGAAACTAAAATTGTCTAATAAGAAAACGAGAAAAGTAAAGTGGATTGTTAATAAGAGCATCTTCAATTTGTACCCGTCGGTAATTCAGTCATCGAAATAGGGTCATCAGACAAAGAAAAAATGTATTTGACATTTGAAACGTTGTTCACCTTTTTTTGTCAGAGCCCATGATCTCGTGTTTTGGAAGTACAGATAAGAGGGGGTAATGGTAGTCTAAAATCTCTATTTCTCATTTAAACCCTATATTGTGGGTACTCATATAAATCGTCTTGTCATGACAATTCCAATGAGGACCACAACATAGGGTTTGCACAAGTATCGTTGAAATAATCTAGGTTGAAATCCAAAATACCCCCCTCTATCTGTAGCTCTGTTTTTTTTTGTTGTTTTTTTTTTCCACTTTTTTGTCTTGGTTTTTTTTCTTCTCTGCTTAACCCTTTGCTGTTTAATCCCTGCTTTTTACGTGCCTGTTATTTTATGATTGAGAAATCATTGTGAAAAAAGAAGAAATTGCTTATGACAAGCAATTTCGTCTTTTTCCACAATGATTTCTACCCTACAGAATGGTTATTTTTCAAATTAAATCCACTTTAAATTTTCGTCTGCAAAACCTTTGAATTAGGACAGATCCAAAATTTTGTAAAACAGGAAAGTGTTAAACCCGTAACCAGAAACCAGACGTTTGGACTGTTCCGAGTTCACACGTGTAACAGGCGACATTTCTATGTAAATGAAATTGTAAATGTTTGTCTCTTAGCGTAGATAACATAGTATTTAATAAAGAAATTGCTCATAATAGGCAATTTCTTCAATTCCGGTATGGTTTTCCGAAGCCATTATATTCAGGGCGTCAAAAAGTGAGATTATTTAGTTATGGGTTTATCAATTTTCAGGAAAAAAAAAACATTAACAACAAAGAAACACCAAGTTAACAATCAAACAGAACAAACAAAAAACAACAAAAAAAGACTAAAAACTTGAACACCCCCCCCCCCCCCCCCCCAAAAAAAAAAAAAAAAAAAAAAAAAAACACACACACACACACAAAAACCACGACACAACAGCAACAACAACCCTAGCTGGTATAAATTCAAGGCAGTTAAAAATGCGATCAAATGTAACATTTATAAAATCATTGTAAATAATTGTTAGTCGGGTGATTTCCCGGAGCGCTAGGGGGAAGTCCAGCTCAGGACGTGCGACTTCACGGGCTGAACTTAGTCTTTCCTTTGCGCACATGTGAACCTTTATTTTGTTTGTTTATTCGTTTGATAGGAAATTGTCACTCACGGACTAATCTAATTCCATTGATACTGTTTCTTAACGTATTAACTTTTTGATTTGTATTGTATTGTTTATTAACAATGTTGCAAATGAGTAAGTTTCTCACCTATGGTAGATATATTGTAGATACACTGTATGTATAAAACTACTATACGCTTTGCGTATTCATACAGTGTGAATAAGTTTTGAGTTTCATAATTCAATGAAATTAAAAAAAGATACTCACTGCATCTCTGAATGATAAATATGATTGTGAGGAAAGGGGTGCTTTTTGCATGAAGTGCCTAATAAATAAAATATTTTCCACGTTTGACATTCTATTCTACACTAAATATCGGTTTGCGGGATAATGAGTTGAACTACAATCGTGATATTTCAGTTACGCTTTAAAGAAATTTCACTAAAGGCATTTCTGTAAATGAAAGGTATAATTCCCCCTTTCAAAAAACGTGATTCCAATGCTTATCATACTGGGTTGAAAATCACTCTTTGATATCTAAAGTTAGCTTGGTGTCTTTTGAAAAAAAGAAAGAAAAAAATAATTAAGAAAAAAGAAAGACAGGGAATCAAAAGAGAAATACAGAAAGAAAGACAGAAAGAACGATATTGAACAATAGAAGTCAGAGTTGTCAAAAAAATAGAATTAATTCAGACTACGAGTATTATTTCCTTAATGTCTTCGCCTGAAAACATACATACCCCCAAGGTGAAATACATGATTACTAATTATAAATTAATTTCACTAATCGGTCATTTTTTGATTGACAGCTGACCTGTCAAATGACCTTGCTTCCTTCACCAGAAGGTCAATATAGGTCTGGATCTAATTGATAGTTATTGACATTTATAGTGACTAATGTATTTTGATATTGGATCATAGCTTCTTATTTTCATGTGATCCGTCAAACGAAAAAAGACAATTTTGGGAAGTTCGTAAAATAGATCGGATCCAACACATTTCAACTGGAGGTCCGATTTAAATATGTTTTCTTTAGGGAATTAGAATGATCATTCCAGTCTCATAGAATTAGCCAAGTGCGAAATGTTTCGACCAAAGTCAGCCAGCGCAGTCTGGCTAGGGTCCACTCGGGAACCCTCGGCGATTCTACGGAATAGACCTCGGGAATAATAAGGGCGCAGCCATGAAAGCGCGTCATATCGCACGTGGTTTTTTATGACGTCACAAACATAACTTAGGATGACGTTGCGAAAAATAAAATCAACGTAAGGTTAGAACTGGGCATATCATAATTTGAAAACAAAACACAGTGTTTTACTGCGTTTTGCTTTCAAATTATAACATGCCAAAATGATCTCCATACACGATCGGAAAACATTAAAGAAATATACTATTCTTCAAGCGTATTAACCAAAGTACCACCAGGAGCCGAATGACCGAAAAAATGACCAAAATTTACTACACTTACGTCCGAGGTACTTTCCAGTTTACGGAAAAGTCCGAGCGATGTTCCGAATGGCTCGGGTCTACACCATTCGGAACATCACTCGGCCATTTCCGTGAATTGCAACAGACCTCGGATGTAGGCCTATATAAGGCGGATGGGTATGTAACGAAATCGTGCATTTTGTTAGGCGGAACCAGTGTAAGAAAACTAGCTTTCTTTAGATTGATATCTTTTACAGTCAAAAACGGCTGAAAAAATCTTAATTTTTGAGAATGATTCGTCCATAGCCCATATTTTCCCGAAATTCTAGGACGAGGTCTGTATCTCCGGTTCAAACCTTCGAATCCTCACATGAATTATGAAAGGTGAAAATTAGAGTCTGCATGCTGCATTGTGCTAAAATTGTCATAATTTACAATAATTCAATTATGTCCATCAAAATTCGTGAATTCTGATTGGTTGATTTTTTTTCATTAATGAAAACAGTTTAGCGGGAATGACAGTATCGAACTTGTTGTCAGATCCCTTTGCCATAAATTATGGATAAATTAAGGTTTTAAGTTTCATACATGAATGAAATCAACAACTACTCTCGTCATCTCTTAAATAAATGATCATGTTATTTTAAAGCTGAATAATGTCTTTTTTATTCACAGATTTCTTTTAAGCAAATCTTAAAAGGTAAAAGGTTTTTTTTTTCATTTTTAGCTCCACTCTGAAAGGCCACTGGGGCTATTGTCATGGCGTTGTGTCCGTCGTGCGTCCGTAAGTCCGTCCGTCCGTACGTGCGTCCGTGCGTCCGGTCGTAAACTTTTTCTTTTAAAATCGTCTCCTCAGATACTACTGAATGAATTTCAACCAAACTTCACAGGAATGATCCTTGGATTACCCACTTTCAAAGTTGTTCAAGTAATTTTGATTCAATAAAAAATATGGATTTAATGGGTGTGGCTTATTTCCAAATATGGAAAAAAGTGAATTATCTCAGGTTCTAAATGATGGATACCAATTATATTTTCCACGAATGATCATTTGGTGACTCTGACTGTAATTGATGGATATCAATAAAACTTCATTGGTATGATCCTTGGGAGACCCATTATCATCCAGCCAAAAATAATTGTCATTGGGTGAAAATATGTATTTTATGGGCGGAGTTCATTTTTCTATATGTTATAAAGTGGAATCTTTGAAATCATTTTCAACATCACTAGAACCCAAAATATTTAAAAATCTAGTCAAAACTTTGATTTGCTATTATAAGAATTTCAAGCCTTAGGAGCGACTCAAGCCATTCATGGCTTTCTAGTTCTTACATTCAACAAGTCCCCCTTTTTTGCGAGACTTATCGCTTTGTAATATGTTAAAAGTGCATAAAAACTTCTCCTGACTGAATCACAATTGTCTTCTTTTTGTGAACTTGCTATCATTAGCGTGTCTTTGTTCAGTTCTACTCGATACCAGATACTGACCTACTTTAAACCAAGGGGGTCAGGGGGAAAATTTAGCAAATGCTACTAAATCTTTAGCCATTTACAATAGTTTTGCGATGACATCTTGAAATGCAATTAACGGCTATAAAAATGTGAGAAAACTGCACTGAAAACTTGAAATTAAATGCTAACGATTGGTTACAAAATGAATCCTTAACCTTTATATATATATTATACTTATTTAGTGTTTTGTATGAGAAAAAATATCTAACGAGGTTGGGAGAAGTGATCATTGTCGAGGCTCTGCCGAGACAATTATCAATTCCCACAACCAAGTTAGATATTTTTCCCTACAATATACTAAATACGTTTTATATTTATTCTATAACCTCTATTTGCCTTGTTTTTGTAGATGTTTCCAACAGAAATGCAAGTTTCTAAAAATGACCGCATTATATCATTGTTCTAAAAATATCTATGCGATATCATAAAAAATATCATATGGGATGTTATCACACACATATTTGTATAGTTATAAGATAAATTACAACTTAACCTTTATTACAAGTGAACTGATACTGTAACAAAACTATATATAAAACAACCCTTAGAATAAAATATAAAAAAAGTGAAATAAAAATGTATGATCAATTCTTGGTATTACAATGAAGAATTAACTAGTAATAGACAAAGTATTATGCTCTGAAAAACTTAAAACGGTTCACGAAGGCGCCCTTTTTGAGAAGACAATCGTATAACTGTCTTACAAACATTTAGGCAAACTACATGTAATATCAAGCAACATGCAGGTCTTTTTGCGCCAAATGTAACCTCGCATTTGTTAACAAACGACCTTAGAAAATAAATCTGTGAAACGAGCCCTGCGTTCAAGATTGCAACCTTCACAAAACGTTTGGCAAATTTTACCCCGATTTCAGCAGGATAAAATTCTCAAACGTGAGCAACTTTTTCTCATATTCGACACAGAACAGTTTGAAATACGACCGTTAAACTGGTTACGAGTCAACTTAACTTCTATTTACAGTAATAAGCAATGGCGGTCCAGAACAAGTGCACATCAGCTATGGCGACAGCGAGGACTTCATGACAGTAATTTGGTCTACACATGACGGGGAAAGTTATGACGTTGTATACGGTATTGCAGCTGATAGGATGAATATGTCTACAGGAAGTGACGTTGTGACGCTTCCAAAGTGGTTGGCAAAAGCGGCTCCGTTTGTGTACCGTGCTAAACTCAAGGTAGGTTTAACAATTAACAGTCTGAATTTTATAGACTATGTATTTGACCAAACATTATTATTTTTAGACACTTTATTTTCTTGGTAAACAAGTGATGTCGTTTCTTAAAAAAGGTGATATATATCTATGATACGTACTTAGTGTTTTTTATGAAGAAAAAAAATCAAATGAGGTTGGGGGAATTGACACATTTCACACATTTTTTGTCTGTGACAAGACGTGTATGTTGATATCACTCTGAATATCGTCAGTCAAGGTCAATATCGTTTTTGAAGTTCAAAAATATGGAAAAAATAAACATTATCATTTGGGTTTTCTACTGATGTCCAAATTGTATCAAACCACTATTTCCAGAAAATCGTAGTGGTTGAGGGTTTCGCGTGTAACAAACACATCTTGTTTATTGTGGAATTCCTTTCAGAGAAAGCAAGACGTCTATATGAATACGATTCCCAATTATCGGGAACTGGTAATATTATGAAATATTTTTACAGCAAGCAATCTAGGGAAATCATTTCATTTAGATAAATGAAAAAGATAGAAATTTTGCTGTTTTATCTTCAAAGTGTTACCTGAGGACATATGATAAAAAATATGAAATTCATAAGACCCACGGGATTAAATACAGACGAAATTAACATAGCGGATGGTGATTTCGCTATTATAAAGTCTTCCATTCAAAGAATTAAGAGAACATACGACCAGTAATCCAGGGTGTGTGTGCTTTGCAATGCTATTTAAAAAGAGTGTGAGTTATTCGTGCGCGCGTGTTTGACGAGTGTGTGTAATTCATTACATGTTATCTTATTATTCGAAAGCATTATTGTAAATAAGCTGATCATTATGCTGTTTGATTTATGTGTATGATGATGTCTTAATAAGTTACCTTCGGTAAATAAAGATTTTATTATTATTATTTTGAACATGAAATTGACATTATGTAGACATAAGCTCAAATTCTACGAAAATGCAAAACATGCATGTATTTGCTTTTCGTAAAACCAGAAAAATATGTTATACTCCGAAAAGAATCGAATGCTTTGTTCACCTTTTTAACCAATTTTTCACAAACCAAACATTTTATTCATTTAAATAAATCAAGATGAAAATATTGAGAAAAGGGAAAAATTTCTTTCTCTTCTTTTCTCAATGTTATCTTTCAATATGTTTAAGTCTAATTCATTTTGACTCGATCGGACTTATCCGAAAACTGGAAATTACCTCAGACGTCATTTGGGTACCCAAGGCGATTCTACGGAATAGACCATTCCAAAGCCACTTTTCGCACGTGAGTTAAAGTGACATCACAAGCTTTAAGATTACGTTGAGAAAGAAAAACATGAACGAAAAATGAGCATGTGCGTGACATTTCCAACGATTTCAAATGTGCGCCGAGCAAAGACTCTGGCCAGCCTGTGCACCCGGACAGTCTGACCAGAGTCCTCACTGTTCGCTCTGTAGATAGAGAATGTCTCAATGAATTTTTAGACAGCCAGGCGACATAAGGTTGTATTGAGTTGCATTCTGAGCTTCTTAATGTTTACCTTTAACGCACATGTCAAATTGTTGGAAATGTCACGCACAGGCTCAAATAAAAACTGGGCATATCATACTTTGATAAAAAAGGCAGTGTTTGCTGTGTTTTGTTATCAAATTCTAATTTGCATAAAAGATCTTTACTTAGACGATCAAAACGCATGAAAGAAGTCTGTTTTTCTTCAAGCGAATGGTTTAGGTACTATCATAAGCCGAATAACCTTAGATCGTCGACCTCTTGACCCAAAGGTCCTAAGTTCGATTCCCGGGAGCGGCTATCGATTTGAGTTCGTTCTTTTATTGGCCCACACATTCAGCACAAGTACTGGTGAATTTTCCAGGAGGCAGAATCTAAGAACTTGTTTCACAATCGATGTAAAATAAATACATGTAGGTTTAAACCAAAATAACCTTAATTGGCCCAAAAATACACTTACGCCCAGTTACTGGTACTTTTCAGTTTAATGAAATGTCCGAATGCTCGGACTTAAGTGTATCCAAATAGGATTTCGCACAATCTTTAATTCATAAGTTAGATAGATGGTATTTCAAAAGGTTTAAAAAAAAATCAAATGTAAGTGAAAAAATGGGATAAAGAATGTCAAGTGTTTTACGGCATATTCCCTTTCTTTTTCAGAATTTGACAGAAGGCACAACGTACTTCTACAAAATAGTGAAGAGCAGTTCCAACTCGACGTTACAAAACCAGACTGAGAGTTTTTCTTTCACGACAAATAACAAAACACAAGTAAGTTTGACACTCTTGTCACGTGACTAAGTCTTCTCGTAAGATAGCGGCCGCCGTCATAGCGCAGTTGGTAGCGCGTGGGACTGTCAATCTAGAGGTCCCAGGTTCGATCCCCGACGGCGGCATTCATTCTTTCCGACTATAAGTCTACCACCAATGGGTTGATAATCGTAGACCTATGTGGGATATTAGCTGGAGGCTGGGAAAGGATTCGGTGGTAGTACTAGTGTGAGAAATACCAGGAATCCATTGTTAGGTGCTCCAGCTGTCGTGATATGACTAAAGTATTGTTGAAAGCCGCGTAAAACCCCCTTCAAACAACCAAACAAATCTCGTAAGATGGCGACAGTAAAATAGTCAATATGCATATAGCTCGAAAAAAGTTGTATTTGTCATAGTTGTCAGCTTCAGAGCCCATTGCATGCTGTTATTTGGTTCGAAGCACGTCTGATTCTTATTTCAAAATAACTTTAAAAACTTATGTTTGAATAAAAAAATATTGGCCGGCTGCTAAAACCTCAAGCATTTTTTTCACAACCGTTTTCATTTTTGTTTTATATGTAATTTATGCGCGACATTTCCAACAATTTCATAAGAGCGCTGCGTGACGAGTCCGATCAGTCTGTGCAACAGTCTGATCGGACTCACCACGGCGCGCTCAAAAGATAGTTACGGATATAAATAGCAATACTGTTCAACCTCGGTATTTAAAAAGTCTTTGCTAATAAATAAATAAATGAATATAAATAAATAAATAAATAAATAGATAAATAAATAAATAAATAAATAAATAAATGCAATTAAATAAATAAATAAATAAATAAATAAATAAATAAATAAATAAATAAATAAATAAATAAATAAATAAATAAATTAATAAATAAATTAATTAATAATTTTCCGTTTTTCATAAGATAGCCTTACGTGACTATGACGTCTGTAATATTAATTTGCGTTTCTTATAGACACAGCCTATGAAGTATCTAGTGTACGGAGACATGGGGGTAACCGGTCACTCTCCGACATTCGGTGTTTTAGAAGAACTGGTGAACTCCGGCAACTTTACTGCAATATGGCATGTCGGAGACTTTGCGTATGATTTGAAATTCGATCAAGGAAAGGTAGGTACATTTAAGAAAACATTTAAACTAATCTCACTGAAATGTATTCTGAAAATCATGCCTAAACCCTCTATTCATATCATTCAAGATACCAAATCAGTTCGTTCAAAATGATCCGCAACTTAATTCAAATCGCTCGAAATGCTCCGAAATTTCATTCAATTTTGTCAATGAATTCGTTGAATGGCGTATATATGAAATCGACTGAATGGACCTTCAAGTAATACTTGAAAAACTTACTTATAGGGCATGACTTTATGAGTTTATGAAAGGGATCTAATTCATTTGGTACCATTCAGAAATCAGCCAATTACACGAAGTTATATAATTTGGTCGTAATTAATATTTTCCTCGTCGAAAGCGGTGAATAAGGAAAAAAGTATACCACAGCTGTTGATAAGCCTTGAATAGAATTATTGTATATATGTATAATTAGGTGACCCGCCAGCCGATTAGGACAATCTGATTAGAGCGCTTAGTTTCGACCACAGCCAGACTGCGCGGTTTTCGCAGTCTGGCTAGGAACGGAACTTTACTCCTTCGGTATATTCTTTTCAATCGGGAATGATAATTATATCTTTCTGTGTCATTATTTTTGAAATGCGACCTATAGTTGACCCCTGCTAGATCAACATTCTTTTTAAACGCACGACGTATCATTCCATTCCTATTGACGCCCGGCGTCTCGGCTTCTGGCGTCCAGGCGGCGTCCACTTCTTTGTCAGGAGCATAACTCTGCCACTTTAAAGCCACCGTCTGTGTTTAGAGTAAAAAAAAATCTCTATTTCTTGAACATTCTTTAAATAATTATTCTTGATTTAGTCTTATGAAAGATGAGCTACATAAAAATACAAATCAATCGATAAACGGTGGCTTTTTCTGGAAACGCATAATATGCAGTATAAAGTAATATATGTAAATGAGATTTTAGTCACGTGAAATACGCCCAAGCGAAGGCGCGGTAATGTGCTCTATTCAAATTGGAGTCCGAAATGTTGCGATTCATAAATATTCATCAGGTTAGGCCCATATCTAGACCATCGCGTCACAATTATTTGCATTACCGTATGTTGGAATGACAAATCCAAGCTTATCTTTGAGAATAAAAGTATGTTTTTGTGTACATAGTTGTTTTAAATAATTGTCTTGCATTTCGGCATTGCTCATGAACACAGACGAGACTTTTAAGTTCGATTGAATTTAAACGTATATGTTATGTTCCTCTCATTATAACAGGGTGCAGTGGGCAAGAACACTAACTCACCTAGATTAATTTTGAGTCCCTTCCTTTTGTTGTTTTTCATTCTTGTACATCAAGCAGTGTAAAGGGCGTGTCTTGTGACACTTTGTCACAGCGTTTAAATGTTTTTAGACAATGGGTCATATATATTCATACTTTATTAATTTTGTTGGTCAATACATGCGTACTAGTATTATACGGTCACGTAAATAGGGTCGTAACAAAAGTCGACACTTTACTTATGCACATCCAGATGTCCCCTTTTCGCGTGACGGGTCACAATTACAAAAATGTATATATTTTCAGGTTGGGGATATGTTCTTTAAGAAGATTCAACCATTTGCATCTAGAATTCCATACATGCCTTCACCGGGTAATCACGGTAAATAACCTTTTTATCACATTGCCTTTCAACAAAGGATAATGTAGGAAGTGAGAAAGTTAATGAAAAATGATACTTTTTTCATCACTTTTTAACACTAAACGCTTTGATAGTAAAGTTCTCAAGAAACATATACATTGTTTTGAATGTTGATTTTGGATCAGTCTTTTAGGTGTAAACCCTGGTCATGCTGAACCCAATATATTCTTTCTTTTTCAGGATGAGACAAAGATCAGCCTACACATAAGTGCAGCCTGATCTTTGTCTATTCCACCTGATTTTTTTCTTTTTAACCAGATTTTTTAAACATTATACTTTCAATGCAGAGATGGGCATTCAGAGCTATCGGTATTTGGATTTAATGGCAATTTTACTGAGTTTTTTTAAAATTTTATTTATAATTTAATTCTAGTTGTGTTCACCAAGAATCGCAAATTCTGATTGGCCGATGAATTCGTTTCGTTACTCAATAAAAGCAATTTTGATTACGCAGTTTTTTGTAAGCTTGTGCGGAAAGCAGTCCCATTAACAATCCATGTATTTTAGGCTAAATTTTCTCATGTTTGCTTCAAGAAATTAAATCAAAATTCACGAAGAGATTTCTTGTTGATTTCATGGAGGTATGAAACTAAAAACCTAACCAGACTCATGTAGGAATCCGCTTCGCGTATTCAAATAGTATGAATACATGTAGGTTTTAAGTTTCATACCTCAATTAAATCAACAAATACTCTCTTAAGAATATCAAAGTTTGAAGAATAGGATCACCGAATTTTCAAATGCTGATCTTTTAAAAACCCTACAGATGAGGTCAACGCTTTCTTTAGAATAATATATAAACAAAGACCGATCAGAACGTCAAGAGTACTCGATCTACTATGACTTATTTCACTAAGAGTTAAAATAGTACTTGTAACACTGATTATATCATATAAGCATCTTAGCGATTTCTAATCGTATCGAGGGTTAAACTCAAAACTGAACTAAGTGTCTATACATATATAATACGTATTTAGTGATTTGTATGAGAAAAAATATCTAACGAGGTTGGGAGAATTGATCAGAGCCGAGACAATTGTCAATTCTCAAAACCGAGTTAGATATTTTTTTCATACAATACACTAAGTACGTATTATATTCATCTTTTTGTCTTGTTTTCGTCGATGTTTCTAACTGAAATGCAAGTCTCTAAAATTAACTCATGAAATCATTGTTCTAAAAATAACTATGTGATATCATAAAAAATATCATACAAGATGTTATCACACGGATATTTGTATAGTTATAAGATAAAGTGTATAGACACTTAGTACAGTCTTGTGCTGAACCCTCGATTTATGGAAAAGAAAATCGTTGATTATTTCACCAAATCAACACAATACTCTTGAATTTTGTGTTTTGTTTCTTTTGTTTGTTTGAATGGGTTTACGTCGCCTTGAACATTCTTTCAGTTATCATAAAAGCATCTTTGCGAATTCTTGTCGTATCGAGGGTTCAGCACAAGACTGTACCAAGTTTCAATACAGTGTATAGACACTTAATACAGTCTTGCGCCTGACCCTCCATATATGGAAAAAATCGTTGAATATTTCACCCATTCACCACATTAGCCTTGAATTGTGCTTTGATTCTTTTGTTTGTTTGAATGGGTTTATGCCACTTTGAACAGTCTTTCAGTTATATTGCGGCTTGAGCACCTAACAATTGATTTCTGGGATTTCTCACACCAGTAAAACCATTACATCCTTTCCTAGCCTCCAGCTGCTATCCCACATAGGTTTACGATTATCAACCCATTGGTGAGAGACAAATAGTCGGAAATATTTAGTACCGCAGTTGGGAATCGTACCCATTATCATTTCCTTTTTTGTGCTATCCATAATAAATGAAAACATGCCCTACTACAAGAATTATAGCTTAAATTTAAAGTGCAAAAATTACCAATTCATAATCTTATTTTTTTATAGTTTTAAATAATTATTTTAGATTTTATTTGTTTACCATAATCATTTCTTGTACTATGTAAAACTGTTTTCATTTTTTGAATAAATTCTATTTTCTATCTAATTCTAACCCAGGACCTATCACATGATACCGGGTTCGTAGTACTCAAATGTAAAAGATGGTGAGATTTAAAGAAATAAAATCCCAGCAATTGCTTGTTACAATTTAAATGGTCTTTTTAGAAGTGGGTTACAAAATGTACTCTACAATTCAAGTCAAGAGGATTTACTCTACAAAAGCCAAATTATCTCCCTTTGCAGAAATTGCCGACGAATTCATCGACTACAGAATACGATTCTCTACCCCAAATACACCATGGCCGATTCCAGTCTCAAGGATGTGGTATAGCTACAATATTGGACTCGTCCATTTTATCAGGTAAATTATCGTTAGCCATTATCGTTTTTTACTTGGACGAGGCTGTTTTTGTGAGGTTAAAAATTGATCAGCCTATAAAACGCATTATATCTATATAATAAGAATACAAGAAGAATTTTCGACGGCCACCTGGGGTTTGTTGTCTTATCTATCTACAGTGAAGACTCTGACTCGACGCTGCGAATGGACAGATTAGCCAGAGGCTTTGATTTTCACACAGATAAAATTTTATTACCTGTTAATTTTGAATTGTCGCGGCAATTTTTCGATGAATTGTTTTGTTGTTGTTGTTGTTGTTGTTGTTTGTTTGTTTTTGGTTTTTTTTACGAAAACTTGCACTCAAAATTACTGTCAAATGACTTCATGATAAAGTAAAAATGTAAGTTTGAACTTATCGTTAGGTTAGAAAAGGATTTTCGTTAGCTCAAACTTTGCGAAGCCCATATCTAGCCAGAAGAAAAAATATATTCAAGAAGCCTCAAGCAATATCAGACAACCCACGATCAATCTTGAATTAAGCGACCACACAAGTGGCCAACAGAATGTGGTCGTTTATGGGAATTGTCGCTTATTACAATATCTCATGATAAAAAGAAAGGTAATTTTGAAATCATATATAGATCTTTCGTATAAAATTAACAGAATCCTTTGATATTCCAACCCACCAGAATCGTCTCATTGAGGCGATTCTGATGGGTTCCAACACAATAGGATAAAAACGTTAGCTTTTTTTATTTGAGAATGTCTACATTTTCAGAGATTTTGCTTACATTGATTTAACTTTTTATGATGGTCGCTTAAGAAACGTGGTCGTTTGATAGAGGTGGTCGCTCGAGCAAATTTAACTGTATGTATCTTATTTTCAGTTATTCAACAGAAGTTTTCTTTACCCACAACGAAGCGTTTGTATGCGAGCAATTTGATTGGCTACTGAAAGATTTACTGACAGCCAATGAAAACCGAGATAAACAACCTTGGATTATTGCTATGGGTCACCGACCAATGTACTGCTCAAATAACAACGGCGATGATTGTACCAATAGATTCCTACATCGCTGGGTTAGATATGGGTAGGTACACCATCTTTACGATAATCACTGACTAAGTTCAAATCTCATCTACAACACGAAATTGATTCATTTAAGAGGTGAAGAGAGTATTTTGAAATTTCATTGATGTATGAAGTTAAAAACCTAATCACACTGTATGAATACGCAAAGCGGATTCCTACATCAGTGTGATTAGGTTTTTAGTGTCATAACTCTATGAAATTAAAAATACTTTATTCATATCTTTTAATTTAATATTATAAAGCCAAACCGAAGAATTTCTCCACCATAAGACAGATCTTCTGCGGGACTACTTTCGTTCAAGCTTAAAAGATAGCTACGCACTCAAACCTATTTCAGCTAATCAAAATGCACGAAAATTGATGAAAATCAAAATATAAATTATTTTCTGGTTGCTTCCAGGGGCATTGGCCTATTCCTTTGGCTGGGAAACTGTTATCATAATAATCAGAATTTAAGCAGAAAATGATTAAGTGGATTATTTTTCTCATTTTTACTGAGATAAATTTCTTTATTTTTTCTATATTGTAGATAATTATATTTTCGTGTGATATTGATTTAAAAAAGGTATGGTCACCGTGCTAATTTTTGAGAAAAAATGCAAAATTCTAGGTCACCCAGTTTCTACAACACGAAATTGATTCATTTAAGAGGTGAAGAGAGTATTTTGAAATTTCATTGATGTATGAAGTTAAAAACCTAATCACACTGTATGAATACGCAAAGCGGATTCCTACATCAGTGTGATTAGGTTTTTAGTGTCATAACTCTATGAAATTAAAAATACTTTATTCATATCTTTTAATTTAATATTATAAAGCCAAACCGAAGAATTTCTCCACCATAAGACAGATCTTCTGCGGGACTACTTTCGTTCAAGCTTAAAAGATAGCTACGCACTCAAACCTATTTCAGCTAATCAAAATGCACGAAAATTGATGAAAATCATAATATAAATTATTTTCTGGTTGCTTCCAGGGGCATTGGCCTATTCCTTTGGCTGGGAAACTGTTATCATAATAATCAGAATTTAAGCAGAAAATGATTAAGTGGATTATTTTTCTCATTTTTACATCCACATTCATAAGGAATCAAATTAAAGTCTTTTTACTCAGATTCATCCGTATCGATTGGGCTTCCTGGACATATCCCCACCCCGAAGTTCAGAATGAAAATCATCAGTACACGATAAAAAATTGTTACCCGTATTGCACTTGTGTCCACATACAAAGGGGGGTAATAATTCTGAAACGTTTCCAGAACGTTTTCATCTTGAACGCATGACAGTTTTCGCTCCGATTGTGTAGCTAAATGAAATATCGATGTGTACCGCTAGGTTCCGAACTTGGAACCGCTTATTCAAGAGACACGGGTTCTATCTCTCGACCAGGGTATTATTATTTGTGACCCCTTACGCGAAAGGGGACCATATGGGCAGTGCGTAAAGTGTCGAATCTAGTCTGACTGTGCGGACTGCACAGTATGACTTGGGTCGAGACTTTTTGCTTTTTTCTAGTTTTCTGAAATTTAGAATGATTCTGAATTCTACCATTCCATGACAGAATTTTCGAATTGCGACCTCCTGATTGCCAGTACTAGAACCAATTTCTTATTCAAATATTTACTTTACAGAATTCCCAAATGTTCCCTGTTCACGTGACAGGTAACATTAAAATTCGATGATCTTGTTGCTTTTGCATTTGCTTTCATACCGCAAAGAAATATGAAGTTTTCATTTCATATTAAATTAAAACATGTGAACAGAATATTGTTTGTGCATTCTGGAACACATGAAACGAAAATCAACCTTACGCTGTATAGATACACGGAGGGTATTGAAGGCGATTTGTGACAATTTTTAAGGAAATACTTGATTAGCAGCCCTGCGTTCAGATAACCTTAACGGTGCGAACTGTTTGCAAGTTATACCCCCTTTGCAGGCAAAGCACGCGCGAAGCGGGTATAATTTGCAAACAGTTTGCACAATGTAAGCATGCTGAACGCAGAGAAGGCAGGCAGACAATATAGTCCCGGACTCAAAGTGTGGTTCGTGGAAGTGCGAACAATATTAATCGGCCAATCAGAACGCCCCATAAAAGATTGAATGAGTCAAAATCAGCATTTTCTGTCACTCAGTCTTTTTGATAAAGACAATTACAAAACATTTCTGAATTGTACTCGAAATGTTCTTAATCTTCTCAATTGACAGGAAATTACTTCAGAGAGGACGTTGTTTAACAAATAACACTTTTTGTTGGGTTTCTTATCGAGAAGTAGAAAATCAGAAATGTGTCATACGTCACGGGTGTGTTTATCAATATTAATCAGATGATTATTTATCAATAAATTTCTTTTTTTACGTAAAAATCAAGTGAACCAGACGGATGCCATACGATGCAAAATTATTTAAGTCGAAAAGAGATCAATGCAAAATTCATAATTATCATCCATGTTTGCTCACTTTACGCGAAAAGAGACCGCTTTGTAACTCCGTGAAATTAAAAGAAAAAAAAAAAAAAAAGAAAGAAATTAGAACGAGGCAAGATCAATCACCCGTCGCAGTTTGAAGAAAAAAATAGAAAGAAAGATAGAATGATCTTACAAGAGTTGGAAAAATGTTCATTTATATAAGCGAAAAGTTTCATCTCTAGGACAGGTCACCTTAATCTGAGCATGGTTATGCTGGAAGACAGAATTAATTTATAATTTGTGAAAGACCAAAATTTTGTTAGCGTAAAGATCAGATGATATACAGGATCTGTTTTGAGATTATTTATATATTTATTTTTTTGGCGCCAAGCTGATCAAAACCGACTCTAGAATTGAAATGTTAAAAAAGCCTTGGCGAGCTTAATACCTTTTCTATTCTAGACGAGGTTAAGATAAGCTGTCTCAAAAACAAAAAAAAAATCTCAAAAAGATTCTGTTTCTCAAAAAAAAAAACAAAAAACAACAAACACTGGTCAGTTTCGTGCGTAAGATCTCAAATGGAACCCTATACATTCAAGGTTACAACGTGTAACAACTATGTTTATTTTTTTATGTTACCCTTATTGTATACTTGTTAAACCAGGGGCCTCTTTCAAGAAAAATATCGTACGATTTATCTTATAAATATCGTACGATTATATTTAAGACGGTCGTAAACGGCTTTCACAAAAATATCGTTGAAAATCGCACACTATACGACTTCATAAGATTATCGTAAATTTGATCTTTCACATCCGCACGTGCTGATCATATGATATAAACCTCCGTGTTAGTGGGTAAATTGTCCGCTTTTTACAATACCAACCAGGGTAAATCAGCAAACTGGCCGTAGAAAAGTCATTTACTTGTATATTAATGCATATCTAACGAGGTTTAAAACTTAATTCTTCGAACTACACATTTCTCGTCGATATCTATCTATGTCAAGATAAATATGCAAGTTCTCATAATTGCATAGTTAATCTAGCTTACACTGTCGATTTCCTTTCCAATGGGAGTACACCGGCTGTCGCGCCGAATGTGGGGCAATCGAACATTGGACCGCATGGAAAAAAACATGTTAATGATCATCTGCACTAAGTTTTCGGTGTATGACTTTGTTATCATTATATTTCATTATCATTGCTGTTTGTATGGATGGTTAATTTCTGACGAAGTATTTGCATGTATAAGGATACAACATTGTTCAAAAGGTGAGATGAATCATCCCCTTTACTTATATGTATTTGTTATGTAATTCTTCAAATCTGTATAGTTCTGTGCTTATATGGAAGGTATTGAAACGAACTATAGAAGGATGGTATTGAAACGAACTGTAGATGGATATTATATTCCATCGCTTTCAGACAAAATTACCGGTAACTCTAACTTCGGTTCTTGTACAGTGCTCGTTGTCGTATCCGTGTAACTGCAACAGTTACATGAAGCTTAGACATGTTTCATCTGGCTTAGTATCGCCGTTCAATTATTGTATTTGCTTGATTATTTGCTCAGTTCATCATTGACGAAAAGAGAGAGAAAAAATATCGAGTACAGCGGTTTTGTTGTTGATGTTGATGTTGTTGTTAATAAGAAATCCTCCTATTAATCAAGAATTGTATGGTTTTGACTAAAGGCTGTTGAATTTTCCTTTTAATTTATGTCGTACTTGAAGCATGTAACACGGGAATCCATATTGCATAATGCGAAAGTATTTTTTTTAAAAAGTAAGTAAAATATAAATGTGTTAAAAATCTATTGATTTGGTATCTCCCACTTTCTGTGTCACTAGGAAGGGTAAGCAAACGTTTTCAGTCATGATCACAAAAGGGTCTATTCTTACGGTAAATAAACAACTTAATACCACTATGTAAACATTCTGCGACAATCGTACGATTATCGCAGAGTAAAATCAAAAATCGAAATGATGGTGCATCAGTTGTTTTAAATATATCTCGTTTATTACACTATATTGTACTTGGAAATTTAACATATGCATAGATAAATAATCGCTCTAACATCCGCGAGAGCTAGAGAGGAATACGAGAAAATTTTAGGCTCATAGGGACAAAATCCTAAAATTTACGACTGGTCTGAAGGTGTCGTATAATTTATCGTAGATTTCACGATACGACGCCTTTCTTGAAAGCCAAAAAGTTTCCTGAAAGCCAATTTTTATCGTACGATTGCGATACGACCAAATTTCAATCGTAGGACCTTTCTTGAAAGAGGCCCCTGGGTATAAATAAAAGATATGTTGAGTTTATTTTAGTTGAAATGTGTAAGACAAGCATATCTCTGATGACTTTTCGTTATAGAAAACAAGGGAGATATGTGAGAAAAAAAATATACGACTGGAGTTCGATTAAGATTACTAAAAATATGAAAGTCTATCTAGAAAACTGATTTTTTTTAATTATAAGTAGGCATAATACAAAACAAATAATGAGACCTGATATTATATTTCAGGTTAGAAGATTTATTTTATGCTCAGGGAGTAGACTTGATAATTCAAGCCCACGAACATTCCTATGAACGTCTCTGGCCTGTTTACAAAGGAGATGTTTACGGTCATAGTTACGTCAACCCACAAGCACCTGTTCACGTCATTTCCGGTGCGGCGGGAAATGGAGAGGGAGTAGACTGGATGTCTGAAGGTATTTACTTTAACTATTTTAATTTCTATTTGTGATTTTGATGCTTCACGAGGGCTTTCGACAGCTTAAGTCAACGTAGGCGCTGGAACAATAAGCATGAGAAAGCTATTCGAGCCTGTGCGTGACATTTCCAACAATTAACATATGCGAAGCATTAAAACTCAGATCAGCCTTATCAGGTTTTCACCACAAAAGATTTATTGAGCAAACGACTTTTGCCAACAAAGCGGTGCTCGAAAATTTGCGTTCATTTATATAAAATTATAATAAAATTATATTATATATATAATTATATATTTGATAAATATATTCTTGTTTCTGATAAATTACGGTTTTATTGTTTGGAAATTTTAAAATGTATTAAGCCAAAGGAGCTTGTGCATGATACTATCAACTACATATGTGTGCCAAGGAAAGTCTCAGATCAGCATGTGCAGTCGCACAGTCTGGTCACAGCATTCTGTTTGCTTTCTGTGGTTAGATATTGACTCAAAGTGTGTTTGAACGAAAGGAAAATATTTTCTACGCAATATATGGCTGTCCACACGGGCTCATGTCGGCCCTTCGCGCGCACCCGAAATTGTTGTAGGTTCCATGTGCAGTCTCAAATTCTATTTGCGAAAAATTCTGTGAATTATGAGACCTGTCCTGCTGCGTTCAGGATAACAAAACGTTAAGGAAAATTTGCGTTATACTTTTCGTGCAAAGCGGGATATAATTGGCAAATTGTTTGCGTCGTTTTGTTATCCTGAACGTAGGACGGTTATCCTCTCTCGTCATCCATAAAGAGTCCGTTGAAAGGTGTTTTTGTATTGTTGTTATTAAACTTCTAATGTTCATATATCGAGGGGTCAGCACAACACTATTGTAATTGCCTATATATTCATAGGCACTTACAATAGTATTGCGCTGACCTATCGATATGATTTCGAAGTTTCTGTGAATTAGGAAACAAGGCAAAATTTTGAGACACAATAACCCAACAGTGAAGTGGCAAAATATTCGACAATCCGCCGCGTTATTCGACTGGTTTAATTCAAAACGCTCAAAATTTATTGCTGTCCTAGGAAACTATATAGTTGTATAGTTAACAATTTCGTGTTATTGACAAGTTAACCCTTTCCTGTTTTACAAAATTCTGGACCTGTCCAAATTCAAAGGTTTTGCAGACGGAAATTTCAAGTGGGTTTTATTTGAAAAATAACCATTCAGTTGGGTAGGAAATAGTGTGGAAAAAGAAGAAATTGCTTGTCAGAGGCAATTTTTTCTTTTTTCTTAATGTTTTCTCAATCATAAAATCACAGGCACGTAACAAGCAGGTATTAAACAGCATAGGGTTTAGCGATTTTGGAAGGATATTGTAAGAGTGTGTGGAGTGAGTTATGAATAAAATTTATTAAAGATAATACAATATTCCTAGTTTCGTCTAAATTGGACCAAATTAGCGAGATTTCAATACATCCTTTAAAAAAGATAGACGTACTTTCCAATTTTTGCGTCTTCATTGGTCAAAAAGAGGCTTTTAAACAGCCGAAAAGTACATGTAGATGAATAAATCGGTAAATCTTAATTAAATGAGAATCGTTGTGAACATATTCGATTATTAACAATTACGGAGCATTGCACTAAGTGAATATTGGAATGAAAGAATGGTGCGCCGCGCGAGCGAAAGAAAAGGAATTGGATCAAGGTGAATGTTGATTTCACGACGATAATAACTGAAATGTTAAATATATATAAATTCATTCACTTACAGGAAAGAGAAATCCATGGTCTGCATTCAAAGCTGACAAGACAAGCATTTACACATTTGGACAGCTTAAAATCCACAATAAAACACATTTATATTTTGAACAAAGAGAAGCTGCCCAGAACCAAACTATAGACGGATTTTGGCTAGTCCAAAAGTACCACGGACCATTCGTTGATAATTTGACGTGCACAGGAGAATATAGACATCCGTCTTGCAGCTGTCCCCCGCCAATCATGTACCTTTACTACATTTTTGGTGCAGCTGTGGGGGCCATCTTGTTGATGATATTTGTGTTACTAATTTTTGTTTTATACAGAAGAAAGTGTCAACGATCACTTTTGAAAACATGTTCAATCAGGAACAAAAGTGATCGAGTTGCTCATTATACGGAAACTCACGAAGACGATGAAACAGAAAAACTTCACAGTAACGATATTGACGTTCTGAACGAAAGTGAGCAAATGTTTCCGAGTCAAAGTAGTGTAAATGACACTCGAACCAATGGAATCTCAAACCTTCAGTCACATGATAGCATTTCTATAGATAGTAACTTTATGAGAGAGTTTGACGACAGAACTCGATTACTAAGAAAATGATAATTTTAAAGCTTTCAACATGCCATATTATTCTCAGGAATTGTTTATTGCAGAATTTTTGAAGTCATTATGTGCCTGAAAAAAGTTTACCCGTCAGTTGAAAAAAATCAATCCGTAAAATAAACTTTTGAAAAAGGGTTTAGATCTAGAAGAGATCATCAACAAGGTATTTCATTTAAAAATGATTCAGAAAGGTAAAGATATCATTCTTTCTTTTATCCTTTTCGGTGGTTTATCAAGAAATAACGGTAAATTATCACTTGATAAACTCACCGCAAAAGCAGTGAAAATATCAAAAACTTGTACCCTGCTTTTGTGCATTTCATCATATCTGACGTCATCTATGCGGGGCGAAATAAGTGACGTCACAATGAACGTTGCATAGCAGTCACGCGCAAAATGACGCGCTTTACGAAAATATGTCCTAGAAATTTCTTATTTTGTCTCATTTTGCATTAAAGAAATAGAATAATCGTTTGTTTTTCGAGTAAGATCGATTAATATTTCATTTCGTGAAAAACAAAAGCTATATTTTCACTCGTGGCTCTGCCACTCGTGAAAATATAGCTTTTGTTGTTCACTCAATGAAATATAAATCGATCTTACACTTAAACAAACGATTATCCTCTATTTCTTTCATGCTTTTCGGTGGTTTATCGAGAAATAACGGAAGATTATCACTTGATAATCTCACCGCAAAAGCAGTGAAATTATCAAAAATTTATACCCTACTTTTGTGCATTTTATATTATCTGACGTTATCTATGCGGGGCGAAATAAGTGACGTCACAATAAACGTTGCATAGCAACCACGTGCAAAATGACGCGCTTTGCGAAAATATGTCATAGAAATTTAACATTTTGTCTCATTTTGCATTTAAGAAATAGAATAATCGTTTGTTTTTCGAGTAAGATCGATTAATATTTCATCTAGTGACCAAAAAAAAGCTATATTTTTTCTCTCCGCCACTTGTGAAAATAAAGCTTTTGTTGTTGACTCAATGAAATATAAATCCATCTTACACTGAAACAAACGATTATCCTCTATAAATTTAAAAAATGCGGAAAGGTAAAGAAAGTATAGAAGTCAGCCAGGCTCGATACATTTCGCAGTTCTCGTATGGTTTCTTTTTCGAGTGACGGGTCACAAATGTATACCATTCCGAACATCACTCGGCCATTTCCGTAAACTGCAACAGACCTCGGATGTATGTAAAGCGGATGGGTATGTGAAACAGTGTAGCACTGTAATTTATATCTTTTACAGTAAATAACGGCTGAAAAATCTTAATTTTTGAGATTGACGAATCATTCTCAAAAATTAAGATTTTTCAGCCGTTATTCAAGAATCTAAAGGTAATTATATTAGAATACGATGGTTTCGCGTCAGTGACTTAAACGAGTAGCATTGGCGACGTCGAATGTTTTCACTCACAGTTTCGAGGGCTAACGCCATTTTAACTGACGTCATTGAATTTTTCCAAGTTTTTCCCGTATTTTTTTAAAAGTAGTCCGTCTATGTACATGCGAGGTTGATCGTGAGATTGGCCTAGTGGTGTTCCGAATGAAATGTATACATTCATTCCACAAATGGCGACCAAAATTTCACTACTATGTCTTAATTATTTTGTCTGAAAGGTATTGACTACATTTTGGTAGCAATGGATTAATCGAATGACTCCGAATAGTAATCCGTCATAGCGCATTTTGTAGCGCGTCGGACTGTCAATCTAGCGGTCCCGGATTCGATCTCCGACGGCGGCATTCATTCTTTCCGACTATTTGTCTCTCACCAATTAGTTGATAATCGTTAGCCTAAGTGAGATAGTAGCTGGAGGCTAGGAAAGGATGTAATGGTACTGGTGTGAGAAATAACAGGAATCCATTTTAAGCAGCTCCAGCCGCCGCGATATACCTGAAATAATATTGAAAGCGGTGTAAAACCCCATTCAAACAAACATACAAACCGAGTAGTAAACGTACCTATCAAGATTTTATGCGTAGGGGTTGGGGCTGGGGGTCGTTCTATACATTTGAACAATTGAAGAAACAAACGAATCTCGCTTTGGGATTTTGGGTGCAATATCGTTTAACTGTATAGCTTTTTATGTATATAATGCACCAGCTTTCTTAAAATGTTGTGTTCCGTGTATGATTCTACATAATGGTGCTATGATTTGTCTATATAGACCGATCTCCTTTTTGCTTTTTTTTTCAATTGTAAATTTTTCACATGTTTTCGTTGAAACTAAGATTGTCTCATTATATTGACATTTTTTCACTTTCGTAGCAATTTTCCGATTTTTAGCAAAATAGATATGTTGTTCAAAAATAATTCGAAATCGTTCAAATCGAGCGACATTGAATTCAAGTTATAAATCATTCAATAGTTTTATTACAATGTATAGATTATATATCGTCTGATTGGTCCGTAAAGTAAAAAAAACACATACACAAATGACCTGCCCTGCGTTCATTATGACAAAACTTTGTAAACAGTTTGCCAATTAAGTGCATGTGCAAAGCGGGGTATAATTGGAAAACTGTTTGTACCGTTTTGTGATTTTAGGAGTAGTTGTGTTATTGAAAGAAATCTTAAAATAGCTCCAAGGTCAAGGTCAAAGATCAATGACAAATGTTTAAATGCAGGCTCGACGGTTGTTGTCCTAGAACAACCACATAATTTATTTCGTCACTTGATATCGTGTGATGGATTATTCTTTGTGTAAAAAACATGTTCCACCTCATTTGTCTTTCATACTTTACATACATTTATGTTTATATTATAGATAAATAAATAAGTGAATGAAATAAAAAGGATATAATTAAATTCTTGTTACATGTACCGAACCTTTTTCTATGAATATTGTTTTGTCCTTTTTTCATTATCAGTCGAGTATCTGGGTCCGAGGTTATAAAACTTTTCTGAGACTCAATTCAAAATTTCCTCAAATTTCAATTTGATATTAAAGCCGTAATTCTGTTTTATTACTCATTTAAATGTATAAACATAAAAGATGATATAAATAAGTTGTTATAAATAACAACATATTAATATTATCTTTTATTTTCATACATTTATTTTAATTTAAAATTTGAGAAAAATTGAGCCTGAGCCTGAGAAAAGTTTTATAACCTTGGGCCCAGATAGCTAATCGTCACGTGGTGAGGCGATACTATATGGAATAGTGTCTTCTTGATTTTGTTTATTGAATTATAACCAGCAATTGTCATAGAAAATGGCAAAAACGCCCGTAGGGAGTTATGTTTAAGTCACCAGTTTGGGCAATTGCAGTTTATACTTCAATGAACGAAATTTAAAATTCATTATGCCATTACATTTGCAGTTTTACATAATTTTCATTGATATAGAGGTAATAATGAGCTTAAAATTATATTCTGCTAGGCAAATCTCAGCTTTTAAAGAAAATTCATGCGGTCGAGCCTGGTTGAGAGAGTGGCTTATTAGTCAATATTTCAATTTTTTAATTTATTTCAATTCTTCACAGATTATTGGTTATGGAACGATGATTTCTCGACAGCCTACAGCACTTGGCTTGTAGATCGAAGGTCGCCCCCCCCCCTCCCGAAATACCTATTGCATTTTATACAGAAAGAACGTGCAACGGAATTCCTCATGTGATGCAATTTAAACCATTCAATTTCACTATTTAATTGAATTACAATTTTACGTCATTGCAATTGACAAACCTTAAGATAAACCTTATGATCATGAAACTAGGAGGAATGGAAACCTTAACTTATACTTCTACTAAATATGAGCTTGTGCAAGACATTCTCAACAATGTCACATGTGCGCAAAGCAATCCTTCTGGTCAGCCTGTGTTGATAGATAGATGAGGTCTTAAACCCATCTTCTAGCAGTCAGCATATATTATTATTGCACTGTGTCGTTGTTTACACTACTGGAAATTTCACGCACAGGCTCATTTGATAAATTGGCTGAAACAATGGATCAAACTCCTTTTAAAGTCGGTTAGAAAATCTTTTTGTTTTTTTTATAAATATCAAGTCCCACTGGTAAGATTGATATGCCAATGTCCAAAACGATGCCCGTACAACGTAGTGCAGTATGTTACTTGGCTTACACATCTTCTCAAAACTAAACTATATCGAGACTTAAAATTTCAAAACTTGTGACGGTTAACTGTCACGAATCTATAAATAGCATCGGGATGAGTTACGGATTTCCGTCACTCTACCTGACTCTATATAAAGATTTGAGCTTCAAAATTAGCCTGTGATGATCAATTAGCCGTTAGCCTATCAGGCACTGTTAAACTAGGGCTTGAGACGAATATCCGAATGGTGACGACTGGCAATCAGATCCCAGACTGTTGATTGCTGTACTTTCATTGATCTCAGTCAACGACACGTCTACTATCGTAATTTCCAGGAATCAGAATCGATAGAAAATGATCTTGACCGTGCGATCTTTCCCGATCGATTCAGATAGATTTAAAAGAATTATCTGTAAGGATAAAGACGTCCCCGTGATTAGATAGCCAAAATAGCTTCGTATGTTTCCTAGCTTTAAACTGAGCACGTTAAAGGAACATGATCAATTTGAAGAAGAGATAGGGGTGTATGAACTCGGACCTCCTTGCTTCGTATACTTTGCTGAAGATAGACAGAGTTTGAAAATTTTAGATAATATTACAAGAGAGAAAATAGCAAAGTGTACCACATTCGATATTAAAAATGGGCTATAAGAAAAAAAATCAAATATAACAACCAGAAACTCATTACGAATTACGATAAGCGATAACATGGACCATGTATGCTGTAATAGTTCTCTACAAAATGAAGAGAAACTGACAAGAGTGTTTCTTTAAACCGTCGATAAGCGCAATCTCAACTTTATCTTTTTCTTTTATTACCACCCCGGCCGCGGCACTTATCCTTTCCGACATTTGTCTTCCACCAATGGGTAGATAATCGTACACCTATGTGGAATAGCAACTGGAGGCTAGGAAAGGGATGTGGTGGTAGTACTGGTGTGAGAAATACCTGGAATCCATCGTTAGGTGCTCCAGTCGTCACGATATAACTGTGCGATTGTTGAAAGCGACGTAAAACCCCAATTCAAATCAAATCAAATCAAGTCTTTTATTACCAAGGGAAAATTCCCTATTAACCACGATGGCCCGATTGTATGAAAGACAAATATTGGCTAAATTTTAACCGGTAAGTAATTTTCACCAAATTATGATTGTTGTTACAATAAGTATATTTGAAACATCATTCCAGATTGGTTGCAAATAACTTCCGGTCTGTATTAAACCAATGGTTATCTTTTATACAACTTGGAACTGAGATGGGTTAAAGTTAATTTATCCATCCCACGCTCTGTCAAACCTTCATATCGATGCAATCAACAACAATGAATTACAGCGGCGGGTCTAGGATTTCAGTAAAGGGGGTTCGAGCACAACAAAGGGAGTTCGTTTTCCTAGTAAACATACACGTATATTACAATTTAAACATTTTCTTGCTGAATAAAAATTTTGTTTAGTCGAATTTCCTTTCTTCTGAGCATATCAACGAGTCTGACTCAAGATCTGTGCACAAATAATCAAAAAGACATGCTGTGAATGCTAAGATCAGACTACACAGCTGTGAAAGCTGATCTTAGTCGATACTGTCTGCAAATATTTTGTTCACAACAACAATAGATCCTATATCGTGAACCGGAGAAGGGTTAATTGCAATTCTGCACGAAAATAAAATACTTGGGTTTCAGAGGGGGTTCGTTTGACACCCCCCCCCCACCCTCCCCGAACCACCTCTGAATCCTCAACTGAATCAAAACAGGGTCCAAAATTTTTCATACACTTTCGTTGATTTTTTTTTGAATGGGCTTTTAAGTAGCTATCAACAATCTTTCGGTCATATCGCGGCGCATGGAACACTCAATAACAGATTCCTGGTATTTCGCACCAGTACTACTATTACATCCTTTCCTTATCTCCATCCGACATAGGTCTACGGTATCAACCCTTTTGTGGAAGACAAATATTCGAAAATGATGAGTGCCGCCGTCGGCTATCGCACTTTCGAGGAATATTTAAGAAATTGCAGTTTCAAACGAGGCTTCATAACATAACCATTCACACTCATTAGGTTTAATTAATAGTATGGCATATTATGTAAACACAAAGTAATAAAATATAAAAAAATACAGTGACCCTATTCGAAATATGGCACAACGTGTGAACACAAGTTTTTTTTAAACGAGTTATCTGTTTTAGATGACCAGTTTTTTGGGGTTTTTTTTAAAGTGGTATTCTATCAACTACACTTTGATAATTTGACCCGAATTCTTTAAGAAAATCTTCAAATTACTTGAAATTCATTGATTAACATGACATTTGTAATGTCAAAACACCTCACCAAGCATGACCTAATTTTAACATCAATTAAAAATAGCGTTGCTTTACGCTCTTGCTATAAAGCGAGCATTGGCACACCTAATAACTTTTCTATTCTAGACGAGGTTGAGATCAGCTTGTCTCAAACAAAATTTCAAAGAAATAGAAAAACAGAATCTTTTTTTCTCACATAAACACGGACTTAGTAGATCTACATAAAAAGTATCTTTTGGAACGCCCAAAAGATAAAAATATCGCGATTACGTGAGTTAGATGGCGTCGTGATGACGTCATTCAGAATGTGATCCCAAACACGTGTAAGACAAGGGAATCTCTGTTCGTTATTGAAGAAAAGGTCAGCTATGTGAGAAAATGAATTCCGACATCTATGTTTTTTGCACGACTTCTTCATACGAAGGCGGTGGTGCGCTGGGAGGAGCTCTAGGGCCCACTTCTAGAGGTATTGGCTCATATGGTAGTAACCGCGGTGGAACGGGGAATGCAGGAGTATCATTCATGAGTGTGTTGTCTACACGATCACCGGTTACGTGTTCCTCTTCTGCGCTGGTACCCATATTTCCCATCCGATTTGGAACAAAACCGGTCAAGCCGCGCTTTTTTCTCAAGTTTACTTTAAAAGCAGAGGCAGTCTTATAAGAAAAAATAACAGAATAGATATGTACGGCTAAACCAGCCAAACTGCTGAACACTATAGCAAAGGCAAGTTTCTTATTCGTCTCGGCTACGGGATCTTCTTGATCTTCTTCATCGACGTCATAATAGTCGTAGTCTGAATAGCGGCGATCGTCATTTTTTTGACCGTATGGAATTCCTTTCACTGCAGCGATTATGATATAGAGTATGTATACCATGATTAAGGATACGGATAGAGCATTGTTGTAATATACCTGTAAAAAGCATGCAATAAATGACTAAAATGCATTTCAAATAAGGAAATAAATATACACGATAAAAGACTTTAAATGCATTTAGAAAAAGAAAATACACGATAAATTACTTACAATGCATTTTAAAACAAAATGATTCCATTTACAAATGCATTTAAAGTCAATTATCGTGTATTTCCGAAATACACGATACATGACTTTAAATTCATTTGAAATTGGAAAAAAAATCCCATAAAAGATTTATAAAAGATTTAAATTAACATGTTAAATTTAAACATAGAAAAACTTCTTGTAGAAGAAAATATTTTATTGCTGTAATTTTTTTAACCGAGTTGCTTCTCACCTCCGAATATGTCAATACCATCCTCTTGAGTACACCATGTTTGAATTTTAGCAAGAGAGGGTTTAAATGAGAAACTAAGATTTAAGACTGCCATTACACCCTCTAATTTGTACCTCTGGCAAGCTACGCCATAGAAATTGGACTAGGGACTAAAGTGAAAGATTGCTTACCCACCCATTTACGTACATCGTCCCTTTTGTCTTCGTCATTCGATATCCAAATTACATTCTTATAGATGAGAGCACAAAACACTGTCAGAACAAAAAGCTGAAATACAAAGAAGTTGCTTTAAACTTTGGAAGAAGAAGAAGAAGAAGAAGAAGAAGAAGAAGAAGAAGAAGAAGAAGAAGAAGAAGAAGAAGAAGAAGAAGAAGAAGAAGAAGAAGAAGAAGAGGAACAACAACAACAACAACAAACAAGAAGAAGAAGAAGATGATGATGATGGTGATGATGATGAAGAAGAAGAAGAAGAAGAAGAAAAGTCCGATGTTCTAAGTCCAAATAGGGTTAAATTTCCACCAAAATAAAATAAATATCAGACAAATAAACTTTTGTCAACAGGCTGATAATATGGTTACAGAAGCATGTGCATAGTTTCAATATTTTTAAGTTGAAACAGAGATCTTACATATATACATTAGTTGCACGTAAAGACTTAAACAAAATTTTGGGTGACTAATTTAAGTGTTTTTAAGTGTGTGACTATTTGAAGCCCTATCTAGATAGAATTGCAAAGAACTATCCTACCATAAATTTCCCCTAAAACTGACTTTCGACGCATTTCCCCCCAATTAACAGCCCCGGAACCCCTTCCCCTATCCATAAAAAAAGCCCTACTCGCAAATGAGTGGCCAGGATTCTCAAACTATCTGATTAATTCCGTAGAACCATCTGGAATTCAACTTTGGAACTAAAAGAATTAAATACTGTTTTAACTTCTTTTCTGAAGTTAATCCTGTTACATAGTGCTCAGACAATAGTGGGGTAACGGCAAATGTTGCAGAACCTAGAAAGGAACATTTGTGACCCGTCACCCGAAAAGGGACCATCTGGGTAGTGCGTAAAGCGTCTACCCTTGTCAGACCGCGCATATTGCGCAGACTGACTAGGGTCGAATCTTTTCGCACTTTGCTTATTTTCTGAATATAGAATAGATAATCTACCTTCCAGTTAAAGAATTTTTGAAATTCGACCTCTGGTTGATCTTTGCTCGACCAAATCTATTTTTCAAATATTTTTTTCTTACGTTCCCAGATGGTCCCTTTTCGCGTGACGGGTCACATTTCTCTAGCTGATACCCGGATATTCGAGCACTTGTCCCAGTTCTACTCACAATTATTGAAACAAAGAATGTCCCCAAGAAGTATGGTGGATTAGACCTGCCATCGTGTTTCGCTACACACAAGAATCCCAGCACAGTGAAACACACAGCGATGAACCCGTGAATAAACGTGTGTAGACGAAAATGATTCTGATAATAAATCAGAGTATTTTCTGGTATTTCTGAAATTAAGATAATGAGACGTATTGCCGTCAATAGGCGACCAAAACACCGAAACTGCAACGCGAATTACCTATATATACATCAACTTTAACCTGTACAAGATAGTCACCTGAAGGTCTTAACACATTTGGCCTTTTTAAAAAGGTAGAAAACTAATCAATATCAGTGTATCTGATCGATCATATATATATATATATATATATATATATATATATATATATATATATATATATATATATATATATATATATATATATATATATATATATATATATATATGATCGATCAGATACACTGATATTGATTAGTATATATATATACATTTAGTATATATATATATATATATATAGAAGCTTCAAGGGAAGAATATTTTGCTTCATGAAATAAACTGTCTACTGAAAGTGAAAGTACGAATGCAGGCAAAAAAAGCTTTGTGTTTATTGAGAGAACGGGACATGATCAGTAAATATGGTAAAGAGAGAGAGAGCGAGAGAGCGAGAGGGCGAGGGCAGATGGCGAGAGAGAGAGAGAGAGAGAGAGAGAGAGAGAGAGAGAGAGAGAGAGAGAGAGAGAGAGAGAGAGAGAGAGATAGGGAGAGAGAGAGAGAGACAGACAGACAGAGAGAGAGAGAGAGAGAGAGAGAGGGGGGGGGGGCGACAGGCAGACAAAAGAACAGAGAGAGAGAGAGATAGACAGAGGAAGATATACAGATACAGTGAAAGACACTGACACACAGAAAGACAGACAGTTAGACAGATAGAACGAGAGACACTGACAGAGCGAGAGATATTGACAGACAGACAACTTGCAGACAGAGTAATTAACTCTTATCTTCAAAACAAAATGCTTATATTTTGGAAAGTTCGACCAGTCTGGCTCAAAATTTCCCAAAAATAATAAGGTTAAAAGCAGGCAATAAAGGCTGAGATTAGACTGCACGTCTGTGCAGTCTGATCTTAGTCTATGGTGTTTGAGTTCTAATGTTAGTGTACCTGCAGGAATATGTCGTGAAAGGTATGCAAAGTGTTAAAGGGTGATCAGAGGTAGATATTTGCCTAGATAACGCAAGTCCAAATTTGAAATACCTTAATCTCTCTACAAAATGCCAAGTTGTAGGTACTTATTAGAATCGGCTCGACGAGACCATTCTAATGGGTGCCCACAACATAGGATTTGGTAAAGAAATGATGAAATATTTGACTTCGAAATCGAAAATAGCCTCTTTTATTTCTTGCCCTGAGTAATCAATGTAAATACTTACCGGTTTCCACTGCATCTACTGCCATTCACTGTTTCTGTTTATTTGTCACACTGTTTAATTAAAAGCCCGAAAGTTACTCTTGACAAACTACGTTTGTATTCATCATATGTCATTTTAATATGTAGACCTGTGTGTAATAAGTCATGTATAAACTAGGCCAAAAGTCACGCTGAATTGATTCACCTACATCTGACATAACCAGGTGTAAAAAACTAACGATATATTCCTCTATTTCTATCTAGACAGATCGATAATCTTTAATATTCATGATATGTTGAACTGATCAAAGGTAAATACGCGTACTTTAATTTCTTTGGCCTTTTTTCTATCAGGGCCCGGGGTTATAACACTTTTCTAAGGCTCAGGCTCAATTTTCTCAAAATTTTGATTAAAATAAATGTTTGAAAATAAAGTATAATATTAATAAATTGTTATTTTAACACCTTATTAGTATCGTCTTTTATGTTAATACATTAAAATGAGTAATAAAACAGAATTACGGTTTAATCTCAAATGGAAATTCAAGAAAATTTTGTATTGAGCCTGAGAAAAGTTTTATAACCTCAGGCCCTGAAACATGCATTCTAATTCGTCAATTTTTATTATTGACAGTACACACGTGCGTATATAATACAAAAAAATATCTGTGTCGAAAAACATCTTTGGTAGTTGATAAAAAACGTAACTACAGTTTTTCGAAGACGACATTTTGATCACTCACTTTCATTTTTTGAACCCACCGTATAATTATTCTCTGAAGAGAAGCAAGAGTAAAAGACAATTTAAGATAATTTAATTTCAGTTGTGTCTATTAATATCCGTGGGCTTTGATTGGCTGAAGATTGGGTTTCAATCCTCATCTAGACTAGTTTGAGTACGCCGCTATTTTGATATCCTTTTCCGAGATAACCTTAACAATTTTGCTGCAGGATATCAAATCATTATATATGAAGAGAATATATATTAATTTCACGGAGGAATGAAACTCAAAACCTAATCACACTTATGCATGAATCTGCTCTCGTATCCATACGGTGTGATAAGGTCTTTAGTTTCATAACTCTATGAAATCAACAAATACTCTCTTCATTTCGTTGACATAAAAAAAATTAAAATCCCAGTTGCGTATGAATCATTCTCTAGTATGAATCCTCTTGTGGTTAATATTTTCGCTTCATACCTCCATGAAAAAAAGTTTGTTAATTATTTTTTATAAAATTTTCTTTAGAAAAAAGAACCATCAGTTGATATTTTCTCGCAGACTGGTAGGTCTTTATCTCACGCTCTGTGTAAACATCTATCCTACGATAACGAGAATCAGTATGACAGTGAGTGACACTGTGAAGTTGTCATTCTTATCGATCAAAACCATCTCTGTCATAACCATTCCAAATCACTCCCCGAGGTTCCATTCATTCCAAACACACACATTCACACCATTAAAAAACGCTCCAAAATCGATGAAAGACACTTCGAAATCATTCAAGACGATCAAAATTTCATTCACATCAATCATATTATTCCACGATTTTTTTGGCGAGGACAGATTTTAAAGCGTCTGATTGGACTGTAAAGACACATACATATACAGAATTACGTATATTTTATTAAAGGGAGGTAAAAATATCGATAATTTCGTCCAATTTGGACGAAATTACCGATATTGTATTACCTACCTTGAATTTCACTCAAAACTCAGTCAATGAATTCCATACCCAAATCAGTCAAAAATAATTTCTTGTTATTAAAAATAAAAAGTGAAGCGCATACATTTGGTGCATCAATATGGTCGGACCACGGGCGTTTCGTTATTCTGAACGCAGGACCTGACTCACAGGGTATAACGTGCCACGCCGACACCAGAAGGTTCATGGATACCTGATCGATTTTTTCGATACGGAACTAAGGGTGGGGCAAGTTTTTGACTGATTTGTAAACCAAAATAATCATTTTCATTTCAAATTTTAGTATCACTGTCGAGATAAATGGTTCTTCTTTTAGGAAATAAAAGGGGAGGGTGACAACTAAGCAAAATGAGCGAGTTCTAGCACTAGGAGTGAGTGACTTTGCTCGTTTTTTAGGTTTGCCATTATTTTTTTTGTCAAACAACCTGACTATTCTTCATTGTTTGTGTTTGTCTAAAAGCATATATGTATCCTCTACACACATTCCAAATTTCTCGGCAAAAGATCCACATAAAGCGAAGATATTCGTACTTTTATTGGCCTGGGTAGCGAAAAATATGATAACTAGACACCCCCTGATTTTTTTTCGATTGGAAATCGACACCAGAGTTTGTGATAGGGGGTGTCTAGTTATCATATTTTCCACTACCCAGGCCAATAAAAGTACGAATATCTTCGCTTTATGTGGATCTTTCGCCGAGAAATTTGGTATGCGTGTAGAGGACACATAAATGCTCTTAGACAATTACAAGCAATTAAGAATAGTCAGGTTGTTTGACAAAAAAATAATGACAAACCTAAAAAACAAGCCAATTCACTCACTCCTAGGGCTAAAACCCGCTCATTTGGCTTAGCTTTTACCCTCTACTTTTATTTTCTAAAAGAAGAACCATTTATCTCCACAGTGATACTAAAAGTTGAAATGAAAATGATTATTTCGGTTTATAAATCAGTCAAAAAGTTGCTCCACCGTTAGTTCCGTATCGAAAAAATCGAGCAGGTGTCCACGAACCTTCTGGTGTCGGCGTGTCACGTTATACCCTGTGCTGACTGACTCAGTTTTCATGAAATATGATCTCCAGTTGACCTCCGGTTACTAGAACAAAAATCTTTTTTCAAATGTTTATTTCACGAATTTCCACGTGGTCCTGTTTTGTATGAAATACGCTTATTTTCAAATTGTCCCATTTTGAAAGTATATGCCCAGTTTTCCTTACCGTTGTCTGACGAGTCATTTATTTTTCTTAATTCGAATATTTAAGTGGCATTTTTTGCCCCCCCCCCCCCCCCCAAAAAGTAGAAAATTAATAAGTTTTAATAACATCTGCCTGCTGACAGATTAGAATGGTTGTTTGAATCTTTTTAAATTAGAAAAATGGAAGAAGAAGAAAAAAGAAGAAGAAGAAGAAGAAGAAGAAGAAGAAGAAGAAGAAGAAGAAGAAGAAGAAGAAGAAGAAGAAGAAGAAGAAGAGGCTCAAGAGGGCCTGTATCCCTCCACTGGCTTTCAAATATCTATTAATGATATTTATGTCTTGATGAATATTTCACTATGAACATAAGCCCCGCCACCCATATATGGGCCAAACAAAATTCTGCTTAGCGGAGATTTACCCAAGGAATATTATCCTGCAAAGTTTGGTTGAAATCGGTCCAATTGTTTTGGAGGAGATCATTTTATAGTGAAAATACACCCTGTCCTGCCATGCCAATATTTGGGGGTCATTCCACATTTCTTGAACAACTAAAGAATCACCCAATGATCATTCATACCAAGTTTCATTTAAATCGGGGTAATGGTTGGGGAGAAGATTTAATGAGATTCATATGGTGAAATATAGCCCCGCCCTGCCACCCCTTATTTTAGGGGCAATCCAATTTTTTGGACAAATTTATTAGAGGGTCATCAACGGACCATTCATGCAAAGTTTTATTGAAATTGGGCAAATCGATTGGGATGAGAAGCCTCGGCCAGTGGACCTAAAATACAGATGTGTTTGTGAAACACGAATACCCCCGAAACAGCATATTTTCAATAATTTTGACCTTATCACATGGCTTTGACAAGATCACATGACCATTATTTTGGTACCAGCAGATGCCAATCCTTGACATCTAACATCTAACATCTGGCCAAATATGAACATTGTATCTTGAATAGGCTTGAAGTAATTGGCAATGATGGGTTTTTGGTAAAGTTTTGCAGACAAGCCGACAGGCGGACAGACAGAAAACTGTAAAGCAGCATGTCCAAAACTCTTATTGGTGCGGGGGAATGAGAAAGCTGTAGATTAAATTTGTGTCTGCGAAGGACCATTTCTATAAAAATCCTTTTAACGCTTTCACAAGGGCGTAACTCCCATTACGCAATTTACGCAAGTGCGTAAAAGACATACTCATCTGTTGAAAAATATCGTTGATGAATGATCATAACATCGAAACTACAGCTTATTCAAGCTGTAGTTATGATGTTTTTATTATTCACCAACGCTCAAATCATAAGAAGGGAGCGGACGGAGGGCATTCATCTTTTGTCACAGTCTACATATTGCCTTTATCCAACACATTCTTGGGTTGTTGCCATCTGATTGCGTATAAATTTCAAAGTCCTTGATGCGCGTATGTTCAATGTATGGACAACATGTATAGACAAGGCTAGGTATTTCCCCTACTTAAGGTAGTGGGCTAGTATTAGTTCCGCATCGTTTCGGAACTCATAAACTTTAACAGTGTTAACCGAGGTTTCCTAATGATTTCATCTACAGGAAGCCTCGGTTAATATTGTGTTCCGAAATGTTGCGGAACTATTAAGGGACCACTACCTTATTGCTGCTAGAAGCTATACAAAGCATGAACAGAGGGCTTCTAAGGACAATAGCCTCACAGAATTCATGAAAATCAATGTTATATAAATCAAATTAAGGTGCTAAACCCGTAATAGTTCCGCAATATTTCGGAATTCATGAACTTTAACAATGTAAGCCGGGGTTTTCCAAATCAAAATCATAAGGAAACCTCAGATTACACTGTTAAAGTTTATTACTTCCAAACATTGCGAAACTATTTGAGGTCTACTTCCCTTAACAAGTAAATAGTTCATTTGGTCAATTCACCACGAATTCATTTAAATTACCGAAAGATTTTACCCCGCTTGCGTTCATTTCAGCCTATCTGACTTTATCTAAGCAGGACCCATTAAAAACATTACGTAATAACGTTGCCTGCTAACCACATGCAATATGACGCTCTTTCTGATAATTTAACCTTAAAATTCCGTCTCAATTTTGCATTTAAGAAATATAACAGTCGCCTGACTTTCTGTAAGATCGATAAATAGTTCAGTGAATGAACAAGAGTAAATCTTTATTTTCATCCATGACTTCGCCACTCGTGAAAAATTACAGCTTTTGTTGTTCACTAAGTGAAGACATTTGGAACTTACACTGAAACAAATAATTATCCTCTATAATAATATATCTATCTGATTTCTCTTCAGAAATATGCAACCATATTATTCATACCTCATTAAACTATAAGTGACACGTCACGCGAAAACGGACCATCTGAGAACTTCGTAAAATAAATATTTGAAAAAAAAGATTGGTTCTTGAACAGTCTAGCCAAAGGTCGCATTTTTTTTAAATCTTTCACGGGTAGATTGAATATTATATAGATTCAGAAAATGAGTTAAGTACAATAAGTTTCGACTTTAACCGGTTTGCGCAATCCGCGCAGTCTGACAAGGGTCGACACTTTACGCACTACCTAGATGGTTCCCTTTCGCGTGATGGGTCACAATTATTATTAGGCTCTTGTGGATTGTAGGTAAGGCTAATCTTATTATCAAATTTGGAAACTTTTTTATTAACAAACTTACAAAACATAATATTAGGAATTAAAATAACAAAGTAACAGCATGACACAGGGAATAATTACTAGACCTTACAATGATTATATGGCAGATGACTTGAGCTTGCGCATCTAATTTCACAGATACAGCATTGCATAGCCTTGCATAAGTACTTTCTGACAAAATTCTTTGCTTTATGCTCTGTAAGGAGGTGAAAATATAATCGTTGGATCAGTGCAACACTATTGTAAGTGCATATATAATTATTGACACTTACAATAGTGTTGCGCTGACCCTTCGATATATATTGTCAATTTTAAGACTGATCCAAAATCAAAGAGCATCCATATGACTATGAAAAGGGATTACAATTTGGAATGTATATATCAAATACGGTAGAAATATTGTGGGAAAAGAAGAAATTGTTTGTTTAAAGTAATTTCTTCTTTTTTCTACAATATTGTCTAAGTATAAATTCGCATGGAGGTTATAAATACAAATATGATATAAGGAAAACTCAGAAAATTGTCCGCGCTTTTGTACGAAGCACTGTTTGCTCGACTGGTCTTTTCACGCCTTCGCTTTGGAACATGATATAATTATTAACTGATAAGTGATCAAGCCCTCTCACTTCTGATCAGAAATTTGGCCAGAATTCGAATCAGGAAATATCACAGCGTAAATAAAGAACTAGTCGATGGCGGGCGACCATAACATCGTACCTGCTGCTTGAATAAGCTGTAGTCAGACTTAGTTAAGCTCATCAGCAAAATTCGACACAAAATATCTGAAATCCGAGATCAAGCTTGCACTTAAAGTCTAAATGGGTTTTGATTGGTCATTTTTGCCCTTCATTTATAACTGAAAACAGTGATTCGTAAATTACTTGAAATGACCAGCCTAAGCTCACTCTAATTAAACTTCTTTGAATGAAATATTCATCATGATATTTGGATTTCAGCACTTTTTTGTGTACTCATAAACGAGTATTCCTATAAACGGACGCGTCTGTATTGTCAATTTCACTGTATGGAGGGGGCGGTTCAGCCGGAATATCTGTCATCACGTGATGGGTATCATGCGCCAGCGCAGTTGGTGTATATGGCGGAAGTGGGTGGGGTGGTTCAAATCCAAAGTTTGTAAAACCTTCTCGATTTTGAAAGACACTATTATTTTCATATTGTTCCATGAATGAAAACACATTTTGCATTCTCGAAGTTCGATGTAGTTGTCTTCTTACGGTGCCAGTTCTAAACGCCCGCGATTCAAGGCCAAATGCGTGACCATATTTTCTGATGAGGCAGACTCCTACACCAGAAGTTGCCAGTGCGCATACACCGAAAGCAAAGTTTACAGCTGCTATTATCCGGTTTTCTGTTACGTGGTTGTCTCCATACGAGCACGTGGTACCTTCATTTCCCAAACAAAGTCCGTACATCCATAACAAGGCCAGACCAACAACCGTGCCGAAAAATAGCAGAAACGAGCACGTGTGATGACAGTTTAACTGAAAAAGAACCAAAATCAATAAATGTTTTAGCAGATAACAGCTGATTTCTGGTCATATTTTAATATTGAATAACTAAAATTTAAGATTTTTGCCGTTCATGACAGAATTAATTTCAATAAAAGAGTTATAATTTTCGATTACAAAAACAATTTTCTGAACAAATCAACAGTAACAATAAAACACTCAATGAAAAAATAATTCGATCTTACATTGAAACAAACGGTTATCCTCTTTTATGATTGTAAACGACAATTGGAAGTTTGGGTGTGATCTTGGCAAAGTTTTGAGGACCGCTTCCATATGTGCAAAGGCATTCGATGCATTAATAACCAGATGGCAATTTATAAAGATACGCCTGTTACACTGCTGGATGTAAAAGAATCGAAGAGAAATAAAGCTATTAACCCTTTCCTGTTTGACAAAATTTTGGACATGTCCAAATTCAAAGGTTTTGCAGACGAAAATTTAAAGTGGATTTAATTTGAAAAATAACCATTCTGTAGGGTAGAAAATAGTGTGGAAAAAGAAGAAATTGCTTGTCAGAAGCAATTTCTTCTTTTTTCACAATGTTTTCTCAATCATAAAATAACAGGCACGTAAAAAGCAGGGATTAAACAGCAAAGGGTTAAGAGTGACGGTTCTTATGAACTGCACTTTGTAATCATGAGGGGAACATAACGGCCAAGTTTCAAGTCAAGCGGCATAAGCTGAGTTATACTTCTGACAAAGAGGTGGGTGCCGAAAGTCCGACCAACCGGACGCTGGACGCCTCGTCCCGTGTTTCGACGGGCGTAGAATAAATGTTTCGGGTATACAATGCACTGATAGAGAATAGTCTTTTGGTCAATATCTGTCACAGTTCTTGTTTTCATCTTTTCCATATATTGGTATGCAAAATCATGTACATTATTTTGTACTTACGGCACAGGTTACATCTTTTTTAGCAGCGTCGTCAATCGAAAACGCAGGACCTTTATTATAAATTCGAAATGCCAGTAAACTCGAAAACAGCATCTGTAAATACAGCGAAATTAAAAACGTTTGAGAACTGTTATCCTGAATTGCACGTTTGGGCGCATGGTAGGTCTGAATCTTGTTAGAAGCACTCTAGGCCCGAGGTTATAAAACTTTTGTCAGGCTCGACTGAAAATTTTCTCAAATTTTAAAATTTTAAAATTAAATGTATGAGAATAAAGATAGTAATAAGTTGTTATTTATAAATTCCCTATAAATTCAGGAGTATCTGTCTTTTTTCCTTGCCTCACCAGATCGAATCTTATTCTTGAGGAGTTTTCTACATAATGAAGTCATAATTTCCGACTCATTTTATAGAATTTCAAAAATAGCATTTTCCGAATCTGTGAAAGAGCAGCGTAAAGAACAAAACAATCTTATTTTAATTAATTGTAAATGCTTGTAAAATATAAGTGAAATATCATTACCAGACATGAAATAATTAGACTGCCCACGTAATATGGCACTCCCAGTTCGGAAGCCTCAAATCTTATCGCAACGATGGAGCAAGCCAAACATCCTATCCCAACAGACAGTTGTAAGCCGAACAGAGCCGTGTATATCCGAATGCCTCTCTTCCGGGAAGTCTCCACATCTGATTGGCTGACAGTCGGTGGAGTAATGTCATCCTCGCACACTGAAATTAACCAAGTAAACACTGCTCAAAATCAGGGACCCGTTTTACTAAACTTCATACGCTAAAAATAGTCCTAAGTCAAAAACACAAATCGTATCTGGTGTTTTCATTCATCGTTAGATTCTGTCATTCAATATTTCATTGGAATCGTCTTAAGGAGACGATCAAAATGAAATGATTCAAGGCAGAATACATATTTAGTTACTACTGTAGAAGCAACCTTTGACTTCGAAACGGCCCAAGGGGAGTATCTTTATGGACTTTCTTCACTTGTCCCTGGATAAGTAAGAGATGATTTTATTTTTGTACGGAATCGATTTTAAATTGTCTGCAAACAAATAAAATAGATACAAATATAGATGTACAACACCGAGATCTCTCATCATGCCAATTATGAGACAGGGTATCTATAATATTCTTGAATAAACTGAACAATGTTAGGTTTTTGGTAACGTTTTTGAGTTATTTGACCTTGACAGATGACCTTGAGCTTGTCATATGACCTTGACTTTGGAACCAGCAGATGTGTATCATTGAGATCTACAATCATGCCAAATATAAGCCTTGTATCTTTTATAGGCTTAAATATATTGACAATGTTTAGTATTTTGGTTAAGTTTATGAGTTATTTGACCTTGACACATGACCTTGGCCTTTTCACATGACCTTGACTTTGGTACCAGCAGATGCAGATTATTAAGATCTTTCATCTTGCCAAAAATGAGTATTGTATATTGAAAAGACTTGAAGATATTGGCAATGTAAAGGTTTTAGAATAAGTTTTTGAGTAATTTGACCTTGACATATGACCTTGTCCTAAGCACGTGACCTTGACTTTGGTATCAGCAGATGCGGATCATTGAGATTTATCATCATGAAAAATATGAGCCTTGTATCTTTTATAGGCTTGAAGATATTGTCAATGTTAAGTTTTTTGGTTAAGTTTTTAAGTTATTTGATCTTGATAGATGACCTTGACCTTGTCACATGACCTTGACTTTGGTACCAGCAGATGCGGATCATTGAGATTTATCATCATGAAAAATATGAGCCTTGTATCTTTTATAGGCTTGAAGAAATTGTCAATGTTAAGTTTTTTGGTTAAGTTTTTAAGTTATTTGATCTTGATAGATGACCTTGACCTTGTCACATGACCTTGACTTTGGTACCAGCAGATGCGGATCATTGAGATTTATCATCATGAAAAATATGAGCCTTGTATCTTTTATAGGCTTGAAGATATTGTCAATGTTAGGTTTTTTTGGTTAAGTTTTTAAGTTATTTGACCTTGACAGATAACCATAACCTAAGCACATTACCTTTACTATGGTATCAGCGATGCAGAACATTTAGATTTATTATCATGTCAAATATAAGCCTTGTATCTTTTATAGGCTTGAAGATATCGACAATGTTAAGTTTTTTGGTTAAGTTTATGAGTTATTTGACCTTGACACATGACCTTGGCCTTTTCACATGACCTTGACTTTGGTACCAGCAGATGCAGATTATTAAGATCTTTCATCTTGCCAAAAATGAGCATTGTATATTGAAAAGACTTGAAGATATTGGCAATGTAAAGGTTTTAGAATAAGTTTTTGAGTAATTTGACCTTGACACATGACCTTGGCCTAAGCACGTGACCTTGACTTTGGTATCAGCAGATGTGGATCATTGAGATTTATCATCATGAAAAATATGAGCCTTGTATCTTTTATAGGCTTGAAGATATTGTCAAAGTTAAGTTTTTTGGTTAAGTTTTTAAGTTATTTGATCTTGATAGATGACCTTGACCTTGTCACATGACCTTGACTTTGGTACCAGCAGATGCGGATCATTGAGATTTATCATCATGAAAAATATGAGCCTTGTATCTTTTATAGGCTTGAAGAAATTGTCAATGTTAAGTTTTTTTGGTTAAGTTTTTAAGTTATTTGATCTTGATAGATGACCTTGACCTTGTCACATGACCTTGACTTTGGTACCAGCAGATGCGGATCATTGAGATTTATCATCATGAAAAATATGAGCCTTGTATCTTTTATAGGCTTGAAGAAATTGTCAATGTTAAGTTTTTTGGTTAAGTTTTTAAGTCATTTGATCTTGATAGATGACCTTGACCTTGTCACATGACCTTGACTTTGGTACCAGCAGATGCGGATCATTGAGATTTATCATCATGAAAAATATGAGCCTTGTATCTTGAATAGGCTTGAAGACATTGTTAATGTTAAGTCTTTTGGTTAAGTTTTTTAAGTTATTTGACATTGACAGATAACCTTAACCTATGCACATTACCTTCACTATGGTATCAGCAGATGAAGATCATTTAGATTTAATATCATGCCAAATATTAGCCTTGTATCTTTTATAGGCTTGAAGATATTGGCAATGTTAAGTTTTTTGGTTAACTTTTGCAGACATACAGACAGACGGAAAACGGTAAAACAATATGCCCCCGGTCTTTCGATACGGGGGCATAAAAAGATGCACTGTCGATAGCATATTCTAACGCTTCCAAGTTGGTCCCTTTTGGCCTGGCGGGCGAATAATCGAAATACAATGGGAAAATTTTCTTATATTTTTGTTTGTTCAGAAATTCGACTTTCAGCCCTAAAAATGTATTACGTGAGCATATTTTAAAGTTGATGGACTAACAATCTTAGCAAAAATAAATTTTGTCGCTATTATTTTCAATATCAATCTTTATGATACGCATTTCTCTTTAAAGAAAATAAGATATTCAGTAAAAGGGTCTGGCTACAAGTCCTGTCAGCTTAGATTCGGCCATTCCCTTCATTCTTCTAAGTGGCCTTTGGTCCCCATATTTATAAAGTCATAAATCGAAACATCTGCGGGTTTCAAAGTCTTTTTATAATGAGTATTCGCGTGTGTTTTAATCAATATTCGTATATCTATCACTCTTAATCTGCAATATCTCGTTTCGCGTTCGTAAGCCCAATTTTACAGGTGAGGGTTTTTTCTGTTTACGTAAACAGAAACTCCGCTTGTGAAAGTAAAATAGATATAAAGCTCCGATTTATGTCTATATGAATATGTATGCACAATTGTAACAGAAACTGGGATTTCCTCGGTTAAATTCCACCGAATAGGACGAATGTGTGTATCTGTTCACGTATTTCTTTTATAAAAATAACCAAGAAACTTCTAATTATATAAATGTTTAGAGTTTGTGCAGATGAAATACGCAGAATGCCACAGACCGTATGTCTGCGACCGCACGCGGACACTCTGTTATTGGATAAATTATAACCTGCTAAGCGTGACATTTCCAGCAATTTCCTTGGTGCCCGAGACCAACCTTCTGGCAAGCCTTTGCATCCGCACAGTCTTACCAGAAGCTTTGCAATGCGCTCTGTGGAAAGATAAGAGCTTAATTTCGCTTCAGGGGTTAGTTAGTGTTTAATAGATAGTATATGTTTCAAAAATGGCCTCGAAGTACTGGGTTAGCGAAATATAGGACGAAAATCTAACAACTAAAAGTACAGTCATTTGAAATTTTAGTTACATATTTTACACTGTTACGAAACCGGAATATCGATTACGAATATTTTGCATTGTCATACGACCTAGTCCAGGGTATTGCGTATAAAATGAAACTAGGTCGGGCTTTGCAAGTGCCAATCATGTGTCACACAAAAAGGCAATCCGGCAACAGAGGAAAAAAAAGACTAGATATTCGAATCTTGCACTAGTCAATCATATAAGATGTTCAAAAATAATGAGTTATAGAAATAAATTGTTTATCCCAAATTCAGACAAGCCAAGGGTAGTGCCCACTCCGTGTTCATTTCACGTAGTGGGCATTACCCATGGCTAGTGATGGTGAATTCTGGTAATCTGTCTAAGTGAAAACTTTCCAACGTAATTTGCCTGCATTTCTCGCATTTTAAACGGGTTGATACCTTTTTGCACTTCTGTTGTAGCCCCTTTATACATGACAATTTAATTGCATTGTCATGCACATTTTTTGGGCAAACTTCCTTCACGTCTACATTACCTGTCAATATGACAATACCCCGGGTAATTGTTCACTTCCGTTATTGGTATCATAATCTTGTAATCTGTGTCATTTCCATCCAAATCAGTGAATATTGCACTATTTAATGCATTAATTGATCTAAAGGCCTTGTTAATCAGTAGAAGGATACATGACGTCTACAGCGCTCTCCTGAATTCTGTACTTGCTTTTCTTTAGTTTATTTGACCCGATTTTGATATCTTTGGTAGAATTGCTTATTAATCATATAGCTCCCTTTGTCATTAATAACGAACAGCCTCTAGAGATATCCTTGTCTTACAATTGTGAAAGATCACATTCTAAATGACGTCAATACGACGTCATCTAATGCAAGTTATCGCGTTATAATTATAATATGTGCGTTTCGAAAAATGTCTTAACATACATAACTGTTGTTTATGTGAGAAAAAGAGTCTGTTACTCGATTTTGTTAGAGATAAGCTGACCTTAACCTCGTCCAGAATAGAAAAGTTCTTAAGCTCGCCAAGACTCGCTAAATAATAATATTTCTATTCTAGACACGGTTCAGATCAGCTTTTCCGAAACAAAATTTCATGACAGTTTCTTTATCATAATATGACCTACGTTGCGTGAGTGAAATAACCCCGTTGAATATTTTTGATATAACACGGGTGTTATTACACTAGTGGAATAACTATGCAAATGAGCTCAGAGCGAATAGCAACGCTATATTATAACCGCGAAAATGACGTCATAATGTATATATTGTTACGTAGGTTTTAAACGGCGTTATAAGTTTCGAGGAACATTGAAATTTTGAATTTCAAGAATTTCGACGATTTTTGGCGCAAATTCGGGTCATATTATAAATAGAATATCAAAATTGTGCTCATTAAATACAACATTTATAAAACTCGCCATCTAAAACAGATAAAAACTCGGCGAAGCCTCGATTTTATCTTTTATAGATGACTCGTTTAATAGATTCGGTATTCAATGACCACTCATTCAATATCCTCTATTTATAGGGATGGGTGTATTTTTCATTGCTTTTATTGGAGTATAAAGTGCAATTGCCACCGAAAAGCATTAAAGAGTGGAGAACAATGCACATATCTATCTATCGAATTGGTTTCAAATGTAAGGTGTCTTTTTTTCTCTTGTGTTCTTCGTCGAACTACCAAAATGTCATAACTACACCATGAAATAAACAACAGTTAAGGCTGCTCTTTCACAGATTGGGAAAATGTGATTTTTGATTTTTTTTGTAAAATCAGTTGAAAGTAACGACCTCATCATGTTGAATCCTTTGAAATAATAAGATTCAATCTGGTAATGCATGGAAAGAAAGACCGATATTCCTGAATTTAGTCAATATCATTCTGAAAAGATAAAGCAACTACTAACGCCTAAAAAATAATTCTTCAATTTGGAATAAACTTTTTAAGCACTTCATTCCGCATTATTGTCTCATCAAATCAAAGATTAAGGTAAACGTATTTGACAGCTGGAAATTTCATATCAATACAAGCAAAAACGAAAGATTATTCACGAAAAGTAAAGATTTTGTAATTCATAGACTGGAAATAATTAGACTGGATTCCTCACTGATTTTGACGCTTCGAAAGAGTAATTTACAAAATTATTGAAATAGGGTTTTTTTTGTGCAACTGACAATTGGCCATTTCTAATCGTCTGAAAATACACACGTTTCCAAATCTAAGAACAAGTTTTGTATTTTTCTATGAAAAACTGTGAAAGAGCAGATTTAAGATATGTTGAGTGCCTATATTCAGACAAAACAATTTATGTAGGACAAAGTCTTTTTAACAAGTTTGACAGCTAGAAAAAGAAAACTTGATACACATTCCAATGTCGTGTAGGAATAATTTATCCTTATTTTGTAGCTCGATCAAAACGGCCTGTTTTTTTGGCCCTTCTTTCCCTTCAAAACTATTGAATTTTTTATCATTTTTCCGTCACATTTTGAGTAAAATATATGAATTAAAAAAGACGTAAAATTTTACTTGTCATGTTAAAACATAAAACGTTGCAAGAAAATGGAAAATTCAAGTAGACTCTATCAAGCAAATTGTTTTTTTCAAACATTCCTTTTCTAGTTACAGTTCTTTAGGTTACAATCATGGGAATATGGAGAAAGGTGTCGTTGTAATGTATAGGGTGCACAGACCGATTTCCTAAAAAGTTGTTACCGATTGTTGTTTTAGTGTATATTTTGTGGAAATGACAACAATCAAGAAAAGTCAACAAATAGAATTTCGCGCAGGTCAAATTTGCATTTTTGATATTTTCCTAATCGTATCAAATGTCTTATGCGACTGTGATCAAGACATTCCAGTTGAATTCCTGCATAGATTTCAATACATGTTTGTATTGTTCGATTTAAGGATCTAAACATGAGCGTCATTAGTTCTCATCAGGAACAGATCAAAAACATGTATTTTGCCACTAAACCCCGCTTTGATAAAACTTTATGCGACAATGCTTTGAACTATTATCTAAAACTCGTAAACATTATTTTTTCAAGATTGGCCATTCGATGTGCATCATACTCTTTAATATCTAATTGACCTCTGCTAGAATCAAACTTTTTATTCATTTACCCGTGAATAAATTTTGAAGTCCATACTTCTTTGAACGCTTGCGCATGAAATAGTTACGTTTAAGCATCTCAAAATTGTAAAATATGTGTTTGTTCTCGGTCGGTGTCATAAAGTTAAAAGAACTATTAAAGTGAAGATTTCAAATAAATTTATGGAGGTATGAAACGAATTACCTTATTGTGCCTAAGTGTCAATCCGCTTCGCGTACTCACATAGTGTGGTAAGGTTTTTCGTTTCAAATCTCCAAGAGCACTTATGAATACAAAAATCCACTTTCTCTCTAAATGAAGATGTGTCTTTGTAATAGTTACACGCATGCTTTATTATATACAAGGAATTACGTAAGTAAAGCCTACCTTCAGGGAGCATTATCTCTCTGTATTGTTTAATATTTTCCTTATACGAACATGTCTTTATTTCACAACGGCTCCAGTAAAACAATACAGGAAGTCAATCCTGCACAAAACTGCAGTTATAATGACAATAAACGCGACATTTTATTGTACCTTTAAAAATACTAAAAATAAACACTTGTCAATTGTAACCGGTATAAAGTAGTAATCTATGTGATCTACCTTGACCTTGAAATCGAACATAATATGTAGGTCTACCCTTTACTCTGACAGACAGGTTTACGGGTACTGTATTTTACCCCTAAACCGAAAAAGAAATCTACCCAGGAAAGTTTTTTGACCCAAAGGGACATGTCAGCGCTTGGTAACCTGCAGTGGCGAATCCAGAGGGGCTCGGGGCGTTAAAAAGAACCCTTTATATTTAACTGTCAAATTAAGAAGTAGTAGGAAAACGAACAACCTGGTAATGTATGGTGTCAGTAAATAGAATCAAAACACTAGAAAGGGTTTGGGTATCCCGCTTTAAACCCATGAAAAATTTAGCTATTTTCATTTTCATTTTCATTATACAGTAGTTTTTTTAATCCTGACGACGAATTATTTTGAAAATAACCTCATGCTATGTCGGAAGTGACTTATATTGATATTCAAATGCAAATCGAAAGAAACAAAGTCATGGATAGCTTTATCAACTTGGCTATGAAGATGTAAGATTACGAAAAATACCAGCGTCACGCCCTTTACTTCGATGATTAGTGATCTGTAATGTCTTCATTTTTCATTGCAATCCTAAAATAATTTATTGCGCAAATATAATTTTTGCATAGTTTGCTAAGATGTTATTTGAAAGATCTATATTAAGTAGTTATTATTCTATTTCTAGAAAACGATGTGGAGAAAACATGTCATGCTTGCAAAACTTTGCGTAATTTGTAAATTTCATCGTTTTGCACAGTCAAGAAAAAAAGGGGGGGGGGGACTCGATTTTGTGACAGCATATGCTGACGACAGACTGAGCCCATAAATACACATATATATGTGTAAGAAAAACGGTGAAAATATCGAGATCTGAGTATTTTACGGTGCCTTTTCGGGTACAGATCGACGCTTTCGATATAAGCCATGTAACATGTAATAAAAATAACTATGGAGAATTAGGACCAAGGGATTCATTTGACCAAAGTTATGATCGACCTCGGATAAAATGCGTTTGGATGTTTTCATATCAGCTAAACAGCAAACTAAAAAGTGGGTAATTTGTTCTTAATTGATTTGTAGATGACACTTCTTGCAATTGTCTAAATTTATAGACGTTGCAGACAACAAATCAACATTAAATTTGAAAAGTGAACATGGAACAGGGAAAAAAATATGAGCCTGTGCATGACATATCCAATAGTTTGAAATGTGTGTGAAGTGCAAACACTGAGTAGCGTAGACAGCCACATACTGTAAATATAAAGTTACAGATACTTTGAGACCTTATCTATCTACTAAACGCATAGTGAAGATTCTAATCAGACTGTGCGGATGCACAGGCTGTTCAGAGTCTTGGCTTTACGCATTTTTGAAATTTTTGGAAATCTAACGCACCGGCTCATATTAAAAGAAAAGGGATACTGCTTTCCAACAATGATCTAAAAGTAGTTTTCCTTCAACGAACAAGTTTGCATGATTTTAGAATCGGCGATTAATTCATTATAACTCCGATAAAAGTTAAATAAATTTTAATTGATGAGTTAGAGCACACATCTTTAAAAATTTAAACATAGTCAAATTTAATGAAGCATGAAATACAATTTTTCAAATTAATCCTTCAAAGACTACATTTCCAAACTTGTTCGATGTCGAATGAGCAGACGACAAAATATATTTCTTTTGAAATATGTGACCCATCAAGCGAAAAGGGACCATCATAGAATTCTGTCAAAAAGACATATGAAAAAAGTATTGGTGCAACAGATGGCAGACGTGTTTTATTTCGAAAATATTTATATCTAAATTTAGGATGGCCATTCTTCAATTCAGAAAATTACCTAAAGGCTATTTTAAAGGTCTCCACCCAGGACAGCCTGGGCAGTCTGACCAGGATCTATACAGACTGCATTTCCCATATCGTCCTTTTTCGCGAAACGGGTCACAAATAAACAAAGGCTGATAATGATTAACAATATTTCGCACTACAGGGTATTCCCTTTCTTCCTTTATATCACCAGCTGCCGTCAGAGCGCAGTTGGTAGCGCGTCGTATTCTTAATGTAGAGGTCCCAGGTTCGATTCCCGACGGCGGCACTCATCCTTTCCGACTATTTGTCATCCACGAATGGGTCGATATCGTAGACCTATGTGGGGTAGCAGCTGAAGTATAGGAAAGGATGTGACGGTGGCACTGGTGTGAGAAATACCAGGAATCCATTGTTAGATGATCCAGCCTCTGCGATGTAGCTGAAAGATTGTTGAAAGCGGCGTAAAACCCCATTCACACAAACAAATCCTTTATATCACTATAGTCATTAAAACTAGGTAAACAAGTTTCTAACTTTCGATGAGGAAACAGTCTTGAATTCTAAGTACTAGCAATACAGTCTTTTTCACCGCGCTGGTTTAAACAACAACAACAACAATAATGACAATAGTTAATGATCAGCATCCTTTAAATCTTTACAGTGTCAGAAACTTTTTATAACGTAAAACTAATATTAAGCGACTATTTTCAGGACCACCAAAAAGCGATCGTTAAAGCGAAGAGTAGCTTAGTGCACGTTTCGTTTGCAAAAAGAAACTCATTTTTTATTGAAAATGTATGTTATTGCGAATTTCTCAATGATCCTATGTTGTTAAAACTCAATAGAATCGTCTCACTGATGCTGATGGGTTTTAACAAGCTACTAACCATTTACGATTATTTTAAGACCAACGATATCTACTTTTAATGATGTTTTGATTAAGAGAATGGAATTTTGTAAACGGTTGCTTAAAAAAAATGGTCGCTTAATAGACGTGGTCGCTTGAGCAAGATAGACTGCATCTGTAATCTATGTACTTTCTAGTGTGCTGACTATTCAATTTGCAAACCTGACCCTACTTCAAACCCCTATCCCGCCTCTAAGGCCTATGAAAAGTTAAGGAACATACTGAAAATTAGGAGATTGCTTGAAAAGTCAACTTCTTTAACCACTATTTTTGTACTCAGAAAAAAGAAGACGAAGAAGTGACCCCGCAAGTGAAGAGGGACCATTTGGGTAATGCGTAGATTGTCGACCCTAGCCAGACTGAGCGGACTGTACAGACCTTACTGTGAAAGAATATTTGTAAGGCGATTTCTGGTTAAAATGTACTAGGACTCCCTTTTTCAAATTTTCGTTTAAAAAAGTCCAAGATGTCCTTTTTCTCTAGAGTAACATAATAAAGTTCCATTCAATTGAAATTATCATCTAGAGCTTCTCTCCATTTGGATCAGTGAGTTATAGAGCCGTCTTGTCAAGGTCTAAGTAAACGTTAATTAATTAGTAGGTTGTAGATTTCTTAAATCACAAAAGATTCGTGTTAAAAAAAGAAAGAAAAAGATTAATAAAACAATGATAACAGATAACAAAGCAGTAAATAATATTTCAACATTCATATTCACCGGAAGAAAATACATGTAGTTATATTACACTTGTGTGGCGTTTAAGTTGTTTGCAATTAATGGAAATGTATCCTGCTTTGCAGGTGTAGAACATGTGCAACGTGAACGTTTTCCTGTTGAACGCAGGTACAGATATACAACTTTATGTGAGTGATCAAAAGTCTGTTTTGTCTATACCTGTAAAGACAAAATTGACCTTTGATCTCTCACTCTAAATTTAGGGACTATATGGATTACTGCCATGATGCGAGTGATATGTGATTGTTTCAATCGACGGTCGGTTTGGAAAACAAAACAAAACAAAACAAAAACACCGAGGTTTTCATTCCGATATATGACTCTGAAAAATCGGAATTGCATTGTCGATAGAGCAACATTAATTTGCGGTCTGTGTTTCGCTTAGACATTGAAGATACGTCGAAAGTTCATTATCTAACGTTCCGATAAAAAGCAATGTCGATTCGTAGTTGTTCCTTCGGCAACCGATTAGCCATTATCTAACGGACATTTTTATAATCTGAACATTCTTGAGACGGTCAAATTCATTCGGAACATCGTTCGGACTTTTCCCGATTGGGTCGGTTAGTGGGATAATTTTTTGAAATTCTTCCTCTGTCCTAATCGGAAATGATGGGCCAACTTATTTCTCGCCCGCTTTCGGGTCGGTTGTAGACTGGTTTCACTGTCGAATATCAGAATAGCCTATTTTAGGCTATTCTGATAGTCGATATCTGGACCGGTCTAGAGCAAGTTCCCGCTTTCTTGAGAGATAGTCTGATATTGCGGGCAACAGTACCCGCGCAGGGTCAGAAATAAGTTGGTCCATAGTATAACACAACGTTATTGGTAAACTGAACGTTGGAAATTCAGCTTACGTATACTGTCACATGATTTGGTCGCCCATCGATAAAATATTTTATTCATTTACTAAGAATTATATCATCTGTTCACTGCCGTCTGAAATTATAATGATCATTCAATTCATAGCCATTAGAAGTCTGTCCGCTCGAAATAATTTCATAGCCCCAGGTAATTTCATTAAAAGAAGCACTATTTGTCTACCAGGAAAACTCAGTCGAATAGCCTCTTCAGGACTATTGCAATGAGTACCCACCAAATAGGGCTAACAGCAGCGAGCCAAAGAAACTATACTAGTGTGTGGATGTTATTTACTGGCAAACAATTATCATCCCTTTCAAAATAAACGTCTTGACCCCTTAGCCTATACTAGAATAGAACGACTAGATAATAAATATAGCGAGACTGAAAGTTTGTTAAACTTATCTTTGCACCATAGAATGAGCTTCAACACAACCGGAAGGAAAATGTTTCACGTGACAACCACATCCGATCACATGATCACGTATCCTGCAGCTTACTATTTCGTTCTTGAAGTTTCTGTTTCATAGCAGGATCATTTAAAACAGCAACATAGTTCGGAGTCTGTTGTTGCGAGGGAATGTGGTGTTTACGCGATTGTTCGTGCTGGTAGGCCTGTCCGTGAGTTTCGTTTGAGAATCTATTTTCATTGTTTTTCTGTCGAAACGATGACGTTTCGTGGTATTTTTGTACCACCATTGGATCGTCTTCTTCCGCTGCTGGTTCCTCCATGTCGAAGAAGTCCGCTTGGTGATACAGGGAAACAGGTCGCTCTTCTCGCTTAATCCCGTTCACGCGGATATTCACGATATCGAAGTCAAACACCCAACCGTGTATGCAACCCATTAAAGACGAATACAATAACACTAGAAAAGCAGCGCCTTCGAACATCGTCACAAATAAAGCTAGAAATCTGTTTTCAGTTTTGTAATGGTGAAAACTGCACTTCGCAAACCACGTGTCCGAGTCACATGGGCCAATGGCAAAAACAACACATATGAAAATTCCTAGTGCACATGCTAATAAGCACAAAAGTGATATGCAAGTATTCGCTGTAACCTGAAAATAAAGGAAATAAGATATAACCTGAGTAAATTCAAAGTACTAAATGAGCCTTACTATAGGTAAGCTGTCATGCGAATGACGGGCACATTATAATTTGATAACAAAACGCAGTAAGATACTGCGTTTTGTTATTTAATTATAATATGGCAACTTTTAGTCTTTCTCTGATTTCGTTTTATGCATCGTCATCCTTAGAAGGATCGCTGATGTTTGTGACGTCATACTAGGTGGGCGACACCTCAAGGGTTTCGCAGAAGAGGAATGAGAGGTTTTATGGCTTATTGGCCGAATACCAGAAATACCAGAATGAAGAGAAGATGAATTAAATGTCCAAATTACGACTGATCTTACTTAAAACTCTACTTATGACTGTTTACGAAACAGGGGAAACGAAAAACAAAATCGATACAATTTTATCTCTTTTTTTCAGTGTAAGATCGATATGCTTTAGGTTAAATTTGGTGAAAAAAAGTATTTTCACGAGTTTTCACCAGTGTTGGGGCTACGAAAGAAAATATAGCGTTTGGTGTTCAATAAGTAAAGGATTTATTATCTTTACACGACAATTAGAAACGGATTTCCTATTCCTTTAATTCAAAATGACACGAAATGCGGAAAATCTAGGATAGTTTCTTCAAAAGCGCGCATTTCGCACGAGATTGCATGGCAACGTCAATCGTGACGTCATATGTAAAGTGTCTTCCTTAGATGAGAAATATACACATTCGGACCTAATTTTCTCTTCAATACGAATTATCCCAGACATACAAACTAGCTGTAGACCTAGATAGAGCTCCTCTACGAGATTCTGTAACTTTCATCAAACTTTATCGTTTAGATTTTTCTACCCTCAAATCGCGGCTATATCCGGCAAAATCGTATGTTTCATCGGTGTAGAACATTTCGTTCCGAAGGAATCGAACAAAGTTCAATTCATTCTTCACTTCATTTCTCTATAAACCCACGTGCGAAATGACGCGCTTTCATGGCAGCGCCCGTATTATTCCCGAGGTCTATTCCGTAGGGAAGATAGAAAAGAAATGGAACCACTAGAGACCTTTTTAGAAATAAAAAAAATCTTTCACGGGAAGGCAGAATAATCATTATCGACTCAGAAAATCGGTCAATGCCAACCTTATCTAGCATGCGCAGTCCGCGCAGTCTGGTTAGGTTCGATACCCTAAACACAACCCATATGGTTCTTTTTCGCCTCACCGCGGTCATATTTTTAATCGTTTGCGGTTGATTTTTCTCAGCAAGGCTTAATCGCTCGCTTTTGGTGTACACCCGATTTCATGATTTAATGTAAAACTCTATTTTTTCAAATTTTATCCTTTACAGTACATCTTCATCGAATTTGTCATATAAATGAAAAGTGAAAAAAATCATCTAATATTGAGAATTAAAGATTCATTGAATATGTTAAATACAGTAAAACGTGTATTGAGCGACCATGTATGGGACTATCAAAAAGCGGCCGTTAAAGAGAAGTGTCGCTTAGTGCGCGATTTTAAACAAATAAGAAACCTTATTTTGATTGAATATGTATGTTATTTGGAATTTTTCTAAATAATATAATGTTGTTAAAACTCACAAGAATCGTCTCATGGGGACGATTCTAATGAGTTTTATCAACATAGGATTGATCTATAATACATTTTAGATCAATAATACCTAATTTTAAGATATTTTAATTTTCAAAAAAAAGGGAATTTGGAAAGCGGTCGCTTAATAAAATTGGTCGCTTAATAGACGTGGTCGCTTAAGCAAGATTGACTGTAGCTATGAAAAAACTTTTTAACTCGAGTGTCATTGTTTTACGATTGATATGAAAAAACAATAATATTGCAGGTAATTATCAAGGGAGTCAAGGGAGGCTAATGCACTATTCTTACTCATCGTGCGAAACTGAATTACCTCTCTTGTCGGATCTGAAAAAATATCTTACCGCCTGTCGAATTCTCATAACCGCGGAATTTTCCAGGAAATAATAGTCGACTACAGGGGCTTTTGTACAATAAATATACATCGTTGATATACCAGCCATAATTATCTGTAATACAAGAAAACACTGGTAAAGTGCCTTATGTTCAAAATAAAAACGTGTGCTAAAAACTTTTTAGACATTTTGGTTCCCAACTCTGCACGCCATTTTGCGTGCAAATCGGGGTTCCATCTAAAGTTTTCGAATTTGTTGGTCATCCTGAAATCATGGCTCAATTAGTACTGAATTGTCCGGATTGGAAACCATTTAAAAGAAATTACAAAACCTTACGCACTCTTAAGGCGACTTCCATAAAGATGTATAATTTATACGCTATTGCGAGTCAAGGATACACACTTCTTGAAGTGCTGTTATGAAGAGGATTCTAATGTAAGAACAGCATATACAAGTAAATATTGATATAACTTTCGAGAACCATCCAATTAGTAGAGTTATGAGCTATTAGCTGCAATCGTTTTAAGAATTTATATCTCCTAAACCGCCTTTAACAATAGATTTCAAAGAAAATTTCAATGCTATATCTTAAACTTAATTTTACATCGTTTGGCTGTAATAACTGAGGGAAAAATTAATAGCCATGACATGACATTGACCTTACCACATGACCTTGACATTGGTATCAGCAGATGTGTATCGTTGAGATCTATTATCATACCAAATATGAGAATTGTATCTTAAATAGCCTTGAAGTAATTAGCAATGTCAAGTTTTTTCTTTACCGGTAAAACAATATACCCCAATCTATCGATGCAGGGGCATAAAACATATAAACAATATGCAAAGAATACCTAGGCAATGATTTATTAAGATAGTGGACCCGTTATAGTTCTGCAACGTTTCGGAAGTAATGAACTTTAATAGTGTTTACCAAGGTTTCCTAATGATTTTCATTTGGAAACCTCGGAAAACATTGTGAAAGATTATGAGTTCCAAAAAGTTGCGTGACTATTACGGGTCAACTACCTTAAACGAACAATTATCTTTTTCTATTCGCAAGGTATAACCTCGTCCCGTCCATCAAGGTTACTTCTTCGCAGAATGTTTCTTTTTCCTTCCTCTGCATGTAAAGAATAAAATACTTGGAATTTGTATAATTCGACAGGCGGAACCTCTCCTAGCGGCCCTAATTGTGACCTTGATTGTTTTTCTAGACAAGTATGCCAAAGGTGTATTGCTCCACAAGGAGACCGTTCTTGGCTTCCAATTTAGAAATAAGTGATGTAATTTCCCGAGACAATTTGGTGACCTTTAAGATGTGTCCTTAATTGACTATAGATCTTCGAGGAAAATGTATTTACCGGAGACAAAAATACTATGGATGCTTCGAAACTAGAGACAAAACAACGGTTTTTGTCCCGAGAGGAAACCGCAGGACCTTGTCGTGATAAACAACTATTTTACGTTTGTTTTAACCCGTATCAAGCTGTTTCGATACGTAATCCTGCTATTCTTAAAGCTTTGACAAGCACTAAAGACTAAGATCAGCTTGCATAGAAATGCAGTCCGATCTCAGCCTACACTGCCTATTTTCTATTTAATTATTATTGGGAACTATTATAATAAAACAAGTGTAAGGCATGAAAAAATGACTTTAAAAAACTGGCAAATCTTTTAAACCTAAGGTTAAATTTACCCGGATAAGTACGTGGAAGTTTACTAGTAGAGTATTTGCTAGCATGATGACATTTAATTTAAAGACATTAAAAATTAAGTTTTGTGTTTTCATTCGGTCATGAAAGCTTTGCGTAAATAATCGCAGTGTGTGATTGTGTTATAAGTTTTATGTCTCAATGATTTCAAAATATGATCTGAGTAATCCTAGAATAATTTCGGGAGATTCGCGATATCCGACACAATGGTGTTACATAAATTCTATCGGCATTCCCCTAGCGTTATGTCCAGACTAATAACATTTATTCGGTTGGATTTGAATTTTGTTTCTTACAAATGACATTTTTTTCTGGAAAGTTGACCAGTCTTTCTCATTGCAAGCCAACAATAATCAAGCAGAAAGCAGGCAGTGTAAGCTAAGAATAGACTGCACGTCTGTGCAGGCTAATCTTAGTCTTTACTGCCTGTCAATGCTATTTATACCGAAGGAAAATGCTGCGAAAATGCAGGAGAAAGGTTAACTCGTCTCTAAAATGACCGTCTAGACACGTCCGAAAGACCTCATTTAGGGTCTGGTCTAACCCAGGAAATTGCTGATCTGAATAAAAATAATGGCGTAACCCTTTCTTATATATATATATATATATAAAAAACAAAAAAAAAAAACACGATTTTTTCAACACACATATTTCCGTTTCAGTCTAGCTTGCAAACTTATCATTTGAATATGATACCACACATGTTGAAGAATTCGCGATTTTAGGGTTTTTGAGATTGTGCGAACTTAAATTAACGCCATAACGGAACAAACAAGCAGACAAAATTGACATTTGACAACTCACTTAAACTTTTGCATCTATGGTAAGGCTACTTACTAATAATCTAACAAGAAAAGTGCCAATATAGAAGGGAGCTCTTGTGACATCAAATTCGTCTTTAACGTAGAATCTCGGTAAGAATGAGCCTATAACATACATTACAGATGTACAAGTTAAAATGGAGAGATCAAAGGTTAATTTTGTCTATACCTGTATAGACAAAATTAATCTTTGATCACCCACTTTGACTCGAGCATCTATATATAGTCAAGCGACTTACTGATATTTCAACAAGGAAAGCACCAATATAGTAAGGTCTTGAGACATCAAATTCGTCTTTATGGTAAAACCTCACTGACAGAAACCCTTTCACTTACATTACAGGTGTATGGAGATATCAAAGGTTAATTTTATCTATACGTGTATAGACAAAATTGACATTTGACCACTCACCTAAACTTTTGCATCTATAGTAAGGCTACCTACTAATATTCCAACAAGAAAAAACACTAATATAGTAAGGAGGTCTTGGGACATCAAGTTCGTCTTTTTCGTAGAATCTCAGTCACAATGAGCCTTTCATCTACATTAAAGATGTACACGTTAATGGAGAGATCAAAGGTCAATTTTATCTATACCTATTTAAACAAAATTTACCTTCGGTCACCGACTTTGACTCGAGCATCTATAGTAAGACTACTTACTAATGTTCCAACAAGAAAAAAACAATATAGTTAAGAGGTTTTGTGATATCAAACTGGTTTATTTCGTAAAACCTCAATGCCAGTAACCCCTTCACTTTCTTTACAGATGTACAAGTTACAAGGAAAGATAAATATTAATTTTATCTTTACCTGTATAGGCAAAATTGACATTTGACCACTCACTTAAACTTTTGAATCTAAAGTAAGGCAACTTACTGATATTCCGACAAGAAAAGCACTAATATAGTAAGGAGGTCTTGGGACGATAAAGTCGTCTTTATCGTTAGACCTCAATGGCAGTAACCCGTTCACTTACATTACAGGTGTACAAGTTAAATGGCGAGATAAAAGGTTAGTTTTATCTCTGACAAAATTGACATTTGACCACTCACGTTTACTTTTTATCTATACTTCTATAGTAAGGCTACTTACTAATATTCCTACAAGAAAAGCACCAATATAGTAGGGAGGTCTTGTGACGTCAAACTCGTCTTTATCGTAGAACCTCAGTGACAATAACCCAGCCGCTATCAGACATATACCCAGCAAGTTCTGCAGCAGTGAGACCACACCATAGGCTCGAAGCACAAAACTCCGGGACGACTCTGAAAATACAGGAATAACATTGAAATTAATGGATCGCCGGCCACGTTCCTTGACCTCCGCCATTACGGACCGACTTTTATATGTGATCCGTCACGCAAAAAGGGACCATCTTGAAATTCTTTTAAATATATATTCGAAAAAGAGATTGATTCTAGTACAGGTCAACCAGGGGTAGTATTTCAAAAGTTCTTTCATAGGAAGGTAGATTGATCTTCTAGATTCAGAAAATCAGCTCAGCCCGAAGAATTTCGACCCTAATCAGCCTGCGCAGTTCGCGCAGTCTGACTGGGGTCGACACTTTACGCACTTTCCGTATAGTCCCTTTTTGCGTGATGGGTCACAAATTAAAACAGCATATGTAAAAAATATCATGTTTTAAAAAGTTTTTTTACCTGAGTGGCGTCAGTAAGGGGAATCGTTTGTGAGAATAGAGTAATGGAGAAATAAAACATGTACGAAGAAACTTGATTTCACAGCTGATCTGGTTAAAGAATTGAATATTTCATTACCAAGTATACGTGAGTAATGAAAGGTTAATAAACGTGGGTGTAACACATATTTAATATTACATATAGTTTATTTATTTATGTTAATTGTAACAGGTGATATGCTGGAGAAGGCTTTGATGATTTTAACCGCAGGCGAATCTATATATATATGCGATCTGGCGCTCTAAAATGGACCTTTCTTGATGTGAAGTGAGCTCTATTGAAGCAGATCAGTCGGTAGGGAGCTCGTCTCCTTGCATAGAGGATACGGGTTCGATTCTCGATCTGGCGAGCCACCGTCATAGCACAGTTGGTAGCGCGTCGGACTGTCAATCTAGAGGTCCCGGGCTCGATCCCCGACGGCGGCACTCATTCTTTCCGACTATTTGTCTCTCACCAATGGGTTGATAATCGTAGACCTATGTGATATAGCAGCTGGGGGCTAGAAAAGAATGTGATGGTTGTACTGGTGAGAGAAATACCAGGAATCCATTGTTAGGTGCTCCAGCCGCCGCGATATAACTGAAATAATGTTGAAAACGGCGTTAAACTCCACCCAATCAATCAATCTCGATTTGGCACGCTTATAAAAAATTGTCCTTCTGTTGAGACGTTAAACCGAAGTCCAGTCATACATTAATCATAAAAAGTTAATAGCTAGCGCTTATTTAGATTCCGCCAGTCTGATCAAAATTGCGCGGACTGATCCAATTGATTTCAGGGAGTTCCTTTTTCGACTGAGGAGTAAAATAAGAGAACCGCCATACAACGAAAAAAAAAAAAAAAAAAAAAAAAAGAAAGAAAAACGTCCAAAATACCATCTGGGAATTCCGTGTAAATATTTGATAATGGATTTGTCTCCATAAGAGGTCAATTCGAAGTCGCATTTCATCCAGGAATGTTGATTAATCATTTGAGAAGAAGAAAATCCGCCAAGTGCTTCATGTCTCGACCCTAGTCAGCCTGCGCATTCCCTACACTATAACAAGCATCGAAACATTACGCACCACCCAGATAGCCACATTTCGTCTGACAAGTCACATATAGTTTGCAATGAAAATGTTTGTTTGTATTGATATTCATACCACCGAAAGCGCTGATTGGGTAACGAACATGATATAGTCTATAATTGTAAACATATATCAAACTTGTTCAGAGTGCTCACTTCATTTTCATTCTCTGAATAATATTATACATTTGAAGAGAGAAATGCAAAATAATAACGGTACAAAAGATAAACCGAGAATGATTTCGCTTGAGCTAGATCTAATTTCTAGAACATGTAAAAAGCAATTTGAGGTTATGTGCTTACAGTGAAGAAATTAAGTTGTTTTCAAGTAAGGAATCTGGGTCCGAGGTTATAAAACTTTTCTCAGGCTCAGGCTCAATTTTCTCAAATTTTAAATTGAAATAAATGTATAAAGATAAAAGATAATATTAACAAGTTGTTATTTATAACAACTTATTAATACCATCTTTTATGTTGATACATTGAAATGAGTAATTAAACAGGATCACGGCTTTAGTCTCAAATTGAAATTCGAGAAAATAGAGCCTGAGCCTGAGAAAAGTTTTATAACCTCGGGCCTAGATCACCGTATTGCAGATGCACAGGCTGATCAATGTCTTTACTAAAGCACATACGAGAATGAAATGCCAACCATTGAAAGTTTTTTTTTTCTTTATCCGACAAATAAGATTTCATGAGCATCTTTGATAAATAGAGGATAATCGTTTGTTTCAGTGTTATATTGCTTTAATTGTTCACGAAATGATATATTAATCGATCTAACTCAAATACAAACGATCATTCTATTTCTTTATTGCAAAAATGAGACAAAATTTGAAATTTCTAGGACATAATTTCGTCAAGCGCGTCATTTTGCACGCGATTGCTATGCAACGTTCATTGTGACGTCATTTTTTTCGCCCCGCATAGATGAAGTCAGATAGGGTAAAATGCACAAAAGCAGGGTATAAGTTTTTGATAATTTAACTGCTTTTGCGGCGAGATTATCAAGTGAAAATCTACCGTTATTCCTCGGTAAACCAACAAAAAGCATTAAAGAAAGGATTTTAAATACTTGAGACACTCTTAATGGAACGCGGAACAATTATGTTAAAAGTTAAATGAAGTTGAATCATTCTTTTACAGATCGGTAATTATCGCATTCCAGGAAGATTGGGATGTCAGCCCCACAATTCATTCGTCTGCCGACTTTTTTCACCCTCACAGACTTTATCCATTAGAATCCTACTTCGTCTGCTGCAAGTGCAGACGATTTAATTATCCCAATCGAAATTCCGTTTCACTGTTTTTTGTGGAGTGATATTGATTTATCTCTTTAACTTCACAATCTAATTTTGACAACTGAATTTAAAGAGCGAATCAGAGAAATTCCAAATCTTGCTATCGAGACACCTCGACACCGGCCTAGAAATCGAGTAATTAGTCCCATAGTATCCTTATCTATATAGATATGGATACTATGGGACTATTTGCTCAAACTCTGTCCATATGATAATTGAGCCTGTGCGTGACATTTCCAACAATTTCAAAAGTGCGCCAAGCAAAGACTCTGCCCAGTCTGTGGATATGTACAGTCTGACCATAGTCTTCACTGTGTGTTTTCTAGGTAGATAGGGTACCAAAGTGGCTTTAGACAGTCAGACTATCTTCTAATTACACCATGTGACTGTCTAGACTGCCCAATGTTTCTACTTCACGCAAATGTGAAATTGTTGGAAATGTCTAGCACAGGCTCAATTCTTATTTGTAGAATTTCAAGTTGCTGTAATTCCAACACTACACAAAGAAGATTGTTTTCCTCGTGTTTCAATTTTTTTATTAAACTTTGTCCACTTCAATTAAGTAATTTGGATACAGAGGGGATCGTTTGAACCCCCTGAACCCCCTCTGGATGCGCTACTGGCAATGCTTTCCTTGCATTCAAGATTACAAAACGAGGAAAAAGGTTAGCAAATAGTAACCCTTTTTGCAAGCAAGTGCACGTGAATGCGGGGTATAAATGGCAAACAGTTTGTGCCGATTTCTCATCCTAAAAGCAGGACTGGGTAAATAGATTATATATCAGAGTTATCAGACTTGCTCGAGCTTCACTTTTATATAAAATATCACAGGCGATTGCTCATATGCTATCTCATAAGGCAATGTATGTACTTATGACCATGCCAAACGCTAAATGAGGTCATCCAGTATTTGTTTCTTGCCCTTTTCTCTTTACTTTTCAAAATCAAAGTACTGAAAGTACTGATAAGTTGGAATGCGTTGTAGAGACTAACGAAGCTGACGCCTCCCGCACACCACAGGTGATCACATAATATGTCTCGTCTTTTGACGCTTAAACCCCTGAATCGCTATACATGCCCGAATTTGATGAAAGAAAATGATAACAAGAGGACCATAATGGCCCTAAGCCGCTCACTAAATTCGATTGGTCCAGTGGATCTTTCCCAAGAAACTTTCTGGCAAAGATTAATTCAAATTTGCCTAATTGATGAAGAGGAGGCATTATTCGAATTATAAGCAGTAATAATAGATCCTGCCAACCCATTCATTACAGAGGAGACACAAAATTAGCCCTACCCTGCCAAGTCCATATTTATGGGCTAATGAAAATTTTGCAAACAATATTTGAAGAGGGTCATCAAAGGAGCATTCTTGTAAAGTTTCGTTGAAATCTGTCCAGTGGTCCAGATGTCATTCAAAGATTTTGGGCTCAAATAATATACCCAAATTTATAAGCAAATTAGAATATAGCGGCAATTTTGAAGAGGGTCACCCAGGGAACATTCTGGAAAAATTTCATTGAAATTGGCCCAGCGGTTTAGGAGAAGAAGAAGTTTTAAGAAAGATAACCACCCACGACGGACGACGGAGATCCTAAAAGCTCCCCTTTAGCACGTTGTGCTCAGCTGAGCTAAAAAGGAAGAAATTAATACGGACCATACAGCCGACTAATGAACGCACAGGCGAACACTTATACACTCAAAATAGTTTTTATATCATTTTTCAAATGACTTCTGCTCCATTTTAGTTATCAATTATATTTTTATTTAGATGTGTCGCAAAGTGGACCTCAACAAGTGATTGCCAATGATGAAAAGCTATTTTCACAGGGAAGTCGTTACTTCATCTCAAGACAATTTTTGGACGGAGTTCAATTGTGATTTCGACATTTGTGACTCTCAAATTGGACACTTTCTCGGGTCATTGGCAACATTTGTGTCAAGTTTTATGATTTGGGTTAATTGGTTGTTCAGTTAGAGTTGAAACTGTTAACTGTTAAAATTTACTGATGACCATGACATGTATGACCCCGAAACAATAGGGCATTTCTTTGGGACATGGGCAATATTTGTGTAAAGTTTCATTGTTGCAGGTCAATTGCTTCTCCGTTTATCAATCGGAAAGCAAAAGGTCAATGGACTGAGAGACAGACATGATTAAATCAATATATGCTCCTCTACTTCTGAGTTGGGGTACAGTTAATAACATCGTGAAATTGATAAGGTAAACGATTTTGGAATGATTTAGGCATGATGTTGAATGAGTGAGCGGAGCGAGTTTTAAGTGAAATTTAAGGGAGGGAATCCAATGTCGCGTATTTTGTTCAGGATGAACAAAATTAGCGATATATAAAACCTATATAAAATATGCATAAAAGTTCAATCAATAGCTTTCTTTTTCGCCAAGAACCAATCAGACGCTTTAACGTAAAACTATGTCAGTGAAATCGCGGTTTGGTTCTAGCTTAATTCATTTTGAATGTACATGTTGATCTTATTTTTTTAATAACTTTGAGCGTTTTTGAATGGTTTGAGTGAGTGTTTGGAACGAATGAATAGAGCGCTGTGTGAGCGATTAAGAATGTTTTTTTATTGAGATGAATATCCATTTCACGCTGTAACTAACTGTTTGATGGAGCTCTTAAAAGTGTTGATGTGTAAGAATGTGAAAATATTTATTAACTTTAAAAGTGTATCTTCACTTCAAGAAAAGATTTTTATTTCGTAGTTTAGACAGAAATATACAATATAACACCTTGTCAAAAGTTAAATGTGTAATAAGGTCGTTTAGAAAGAGAAACTATACCTTAAAAGAATCTATAACATACGAAAAACAGGTCGCGACCTCACCAAATAAGCAGATCACGTGATTGATCCGTGCTATTGCCACAATACTGAGAAAACAGATCGCGACATTACCAAATAAGCAGATCACGTGATTTGCTAGTGCTTTGGTAAATTGCTGACCTTATAAGAATTGGCTTATCACATGATTTCCAAATATAGTAATGCAAACATGTGATACTAATATATTCGTACGCAACTTTCAATAAATATCGATTAAAACATAAATGGGCGTGTTAATAATATACATGAAGTGATAGTTGCGTAATTGTACAGCATTATTACTTTTTGATGAAATAAACTGTATGTCTTTGTCAAATTGAGATATACAAAATAGGCCGAAGTGTATTCACATCCTGTTCACGTGATATGTGTTCTCAAAAAACCCGAAATGAAATTATCTGTTGTTCATTTTGCAGTTTTGTTAAATCTAAGTTGGAATTGCTCCGCATTCCAACTTAAAAAGTGGAAGGGATGGTATAGATAAATAAAAACGCATGTCTTAAATACAATGTAAGATTTCTTTCCAAAACCACTTGTAACCGTTTGAATATCAGAAACAGATGCGAAAATATTTTCATATCTTCCAATTATACCATCATTAGCTTGGGGAAAATAAGAAACAAATAATCACTATGTCTTGTACGAATTCAAGAAATATATCCCCATGTTTAAGTTATGAAACGGGGTGAAATGCATCGACACCTAGCTTATAGCCAAATCTCGTAACGCCAAAGCCGACTAAAAGCTGCTTATCCCTCTCAGGCTAGAAATCAGCTATCAGAGAGACACGTGACTATGAAATAATTATGGCCACTGCAGGTGTCAAGCCCAAGACTCTGTGACAAAATATGTGCGATGGGGCCGCAGAACATTACGAGGAAGTTACTTTTGAATTTCTTGAGAAAAGACGAGCGCTATATACTGAACCTCGAAAGAAACGGCGCAATGGAACAATTTTTATTTTACACATATTTCATTTACAGTGCTTATTTTAAACTTTTTATTGAAAAGCTATTTACAAAATTTATGTTAAACACCAATGATAGCAATAGTTGAGATAACAGCAATACGTTAATCTATGTCTAGCTTCACATAAATTATGGCGAAACCAAACGTTCTCAAACTGAGGCAGTGGTTGGAGATGTGGTCTCAGAATGGTTGCGTCTGTGTTAACCCTTTGCTGTTTAATCGCTGCTTTTTACGTGCCTGTGATTTTATAATTGAGAAAACATTGTGAAAAAAGAAAAAAAAATGCTTCTGACAACCAATTTCTTCTTTTTCCACACTATTTTCTACACTGGTTACAATGGTTATTTTTCAAATTAAATCCACTTTAAATTTTCGTCTGCAAAACCTTTGAATTTGGACAGGTCCAAAATTTTGTAAAACAGCAAAGGGTTAAGATAGGATTATGAGAACTTTTTGATGCTTTGTCGGAGACTAATTCCAAAGATATAGGCGTACAACTAAATTTTCTTGGAAATTCGTTTGTTCCATTTCTTACTTGCCGATACGAGCAGTCTGTATAATTTAAATGTTCTAAGGTCGATAACTGACACCCGTCACAAAAAGCATGGTTGATTCTAGTTCAAGAATTATTTAAATGTTTTGTGTTTTTTTTTTCACTTGTTTAGAAAGGAATCTCGGAGACTCTCTTATGGTAATTGACACCGAAAGCCAATATTTGTTGGCTGCTTTTTTTCACCAAAACCCACTCATGAAAAAGGGCACATTTGAACTTTGCAAATATCTATTGGCAAGTTTTCAGATCTTAAGCGCAGGGAGTACCAACGCCATGCAAAACCAATTTTACAGCCAAGCACAAATTTGATCTCATGGCTATTTTTCTTTAACCTCGATGATCTTTCACAATGTTGACCGAGGTTTCCTAATAAAAATCATTAGGAAACCTTGGTTAACACTGTTAAAGTTTATTACATCCAAAGCGTTGCAGAACTATTACGGGACCACTACCTTAAATGTCTCTTAATTTTCACTTTTTCGTATAGGTCTGAATAATGCGACGTATCATTTATGGCTCAGTATATATAGAATCGGTTATGAGATTTTAGTTGATCTTAACCGAGTTCAGAATTAAAATCTTATTATGCGAGCCGTGCCGAGGATGATAATATTTCTATTCTAGACGAGGTCTAGATCAGCTTCTCTCTTAAAAATTATTGAGTAACATATTCTTTTTCTCACATAAAAATCGTTTTTGAAGGTTTAACCATTATTCGAACGCTCATATGCTAGATAAACCACCCAAACGTGCGTTAGGTGACGTCGTAACGACGTCATTTAGAATGTTATCTTACACATGTGTACGACTAGAACATCTCTGATGGCTGTTCGTTATACAGTTGGTTGCATCGTGAAATTGACATTCACCTCAATCAAAACCATTCTTAATCGCTTACTCAGCGCAACATTCATTCATTCCAATCACTCATTTAAACCATTCAAAAACGCTCAGACCCATTGAAAAAATAAAGAATCAACAACGTCATTCAAATGAATTTTGATGGAGAAAAATCGCGATTTCACTTACATAATTCAAATTGTTAGTCGTCTCATAAGTTCTTGAAGAAATAGGAAGCTAAGTTTAGAACTTGTATGCATTTTTATTAAGGGGAGGTAAGAAAGAAAACAAGTGATTTGAATTATATCATCAATACTCCTGGAAGGCGTAAAAATAAACAAATGTGTCATGTGAATATGTTAAAAAAGTATTTTGACAGAGATAGCTCTATTTCAAAACCGGTAACAGTTGTAAACACTGTCCCACAAGAATCAAATGTGATTGAATCAGAAGTTAATTCAGACTTTAGTGAAAAATCTGTTCCTGGTCCACCTAAACTTGAGAACTCTGAAATACTAAAGAATCTTGACGACAAACTTTCACATTTGGAGCCATCTCAACGAGAAGAGCTGAAACAGTTGATTAATGAATATAAACACTTATTTCCTGACATCCCCACAAGAACTGATAAAATATATCATGATGTCATTGTGGAAGATTCTCAACCAATAAAACAACATCCTTATAGAATGAATCCAGTGAAACAAAAAGCCCTTCAAGATGAAGTGAATTACTTATTGGAGAATGACTTTATTGAACCCAGCCAAAGTAACTACAGTTCACCATGTATATTAGTTCCAAAGCCAAATGGAACATACAGAATGTGTACTGACTATCGAAAAGTGAACTCTGTGACAAAATCTGACTCTTTTCCAATTCCCAGAATTGATGACTGTATTGACAAAGTCGGTAATTCTAAATATGTCACCAAATTTGACCTTCTCAAAGGATTCTGGCAAGTTCCGCTCACTGATAGGGCTAAAGAAGTATCAGCATTTGCTACTCCAACTGGTCTGTACCAGTACAAAGTTATGCCGTTTGGGATGAAAAATTCTCCTGCGACGTTTCAGCGGCTTGTAAATATGGTTATAGCTGGCTTAGATGGCTGTGACGCATACATCGATGATGTCATCATCTATACAGATACATGGAGTGACCACCTTCAAAGAATCAAACAATTCTTCGACCGTCTCAGTGAAGCAAAATTGACTGTTAATCTTGGAAAAACAGAATTTTGTCATGCTACTGTTACTTTTTAGGACATCTTGTGGGACAGGGTCAAGTTAAACCTTTAGAATCTAAGGTCAATGCTATCTCTGAGTTTCCAGTGCCTGCTACTAAAAAGCAACTGATGCGATTTCTTGGTATGGCTGGCTACTATAGAAAGTTTTGTAAGAATTTTTCTATAATAGCTGAACCTTTAACAAATTTATTAAAGAAAAATGTTAAGTTCAAATGGAATGATAACTGTCAAGTTGCCTTTGATCGCTTGAAAGCCATACTAAAGAGCACACCAGTTCTTTTAGCACCTGATTTTGACAAATGTTTCAAATTAGCTGTTGATGCAAGTGATGTGGGTTGGTGCTGTTCTCTTGCAAGAAGACGATGATGGTATTGATCATCCCGTTTGTTATTTTTCTAAAAAATTAAACAAACATCAGAAAAACTACTCCACCATTGAAAAAGAATGTCTTGCTCTGATTTTGGCAATCCAACATTTTGAAGTTTATTTAACATCTGCAACTTCTCCTATAGTTGTTTTCAGTGACCACAATCCCTTAAGTTTTCTTCACAAACTTAAGAGTAAGAACCAAAGATTATTGAGGTGGAGTTTGTCACTTCAAGAATTTGATCTTGATGTAAGACACATTAAAGGAAAAGACAATATTATACCAGATGCTCTGTCAAGAATCAAGAGTCTAAAATTTTGAATTGTCTTATCTTTAATATAAAATTGAATTTAACAGTACCATTTCACTATATTTTTTGTTTATATGTATGTATATATGTTTGTATATATATCTCTTTTTCAATTCTTTTGATGAAAATTGTTTGTATTTTCATGCTAGATGTGCTGAAATGTTTCAACAAATCATGATATTATCAATTATGTAAAGTATATTATCATTGTATATGCTAAAGATAATACAAAAAGAAAGATTTATTTCATAAACCTTTCTTTTTTTCTTTCAAGGGGGAAAGTGTTATGTATAATCTATAAATAAACCTAATGGTATTTACCATGTCTATTTTTAGAATTAGTCTGGGGATTTTCCAATATCTCTTGACACTTTAAGGTAATAGATGATTTTAGATCTTTCTAGAAAGGCCTTTTGGAAGGTGATTCAGACTCTAGAGTATTCTTATGTTCTATACTATTCCAGATTATTCTATAGTATTATATAAAGGGATTCCTACAGCATTCTTGGTTCACTTGATTTAGACTTATGGTTTCATTTAGTAGTACTGTGTTAAACTAAAAGGGGATTTCTTGTTATCTTTAAAGTGTGTTTGAAAGCGTGTTTAATTTTAAATTCAGATATTATTGGACTTATTATTTGTGGACCAGGAACTTAATAAAATTGAACCTAAAATTAAAACTTTAGGATTAAACATTCAAGGTATTGTAAATTGTTTTTGTATTAATTTCATATTGTCAATAATTCTGGTATTATTGTCAATAAATATTGTTAATTGTAAAGTTTGTTGCTGGCTTCTTTGTTCGTGTTACATTGGCACGTAACATATTGGGGGCTCGTCCGGGATACGAACATCAGACAAACAAACAAAACAAAACAAATCAAACAAATTCTGTAATTAAATCTGCTGTTAAAAATTATTTAAGAAATTAATTTCATATTTCAATTTTAATAAATCTAGAGTGTACTTTCACTATTATTTATCATAATCTTACATTCTTATTTGAATACAGCAACAAGCTACCATGTCTTTTGACTTAGAAAAATTTACTCAGGAACCTTCCGTGGAGCTATTGAATTTGGGTAAAAAGTCTGATTTGCTCAATCTTGCCAAGCATTATGAATTAAAAGAAGTCAAGTCCTCATTGCGAAAGCATGAAATTAAGAATATTTTGATTCAATATTTTGTTGATGAGGACATTTTTGATGAAAAGGCTCTATCTCTCATTGTTGATGTTCCATCAGTTACAAGCTCAAGAGAGCTTGAACTGTTAAAACTTCAACAAAGGGAGAAGGAATTAGAAATTGAGAGAGAAAGAGCACAATTAGAAATTGAAGAAAAAGAAAGAGAAAGGCAATTTCAAAGGGAAAAGGAAGAAAGGGAAAGAGAAAGAGAAAGAGAAAAGGAAGAGCGAGAAAGAGAAGAGAGAGAAATAGAAAGAGAGAGGGAAAGAGAAGAAAGAGCATTTCAATTACGATTAAAAGAATTAGAAATTCAAGATAGAGCAAATCAGCCTAGATATATGTATAATGACCATTTTGATGTAACAAAACATTTTAGGCTTGTCCCACCATTTCAAGAAAATGAAGTTGATACATATTTCGAACATTTTGAAAAAGTTGCAAATAACTTGAAATGGCCAAAGGAGCAATGGACCTTACTTCTCCAAAGTGTCTTAGTAGGAAAAGCTCGCAATATTTATTCGCAACTTAGAACAGAACAAAGCAATGATTATGATACTGTAAAAGAACTCATTCTCAAAGGTTATGAGCTGGTACCAGAAGCATACAGACAACAATTTAGAAGTTGTAGAAAAGAATCTGGCCAGACTCACGTTGAATTTGCAAGAAACGAAGAAAAATTATTTGACAGGTGGTGCTATTCTAAGAAATAGACCAAAATTATGATAATCTTAGACAACTTATATTAATTGAACAATTCAAAAATTGCATTCAATCTGACATTAAGTCACATTTAGATGAAAAAAATGTTGAAACTATACATGAAGCAGCTCGTTTAGCTGATGATTACTACCTTACACACAAAAATTATTTTGTTAATAAAGCAAAACCTGCTTCCTCACATCCCCAAAATAAATCTATGTCTGGTGATTCATCTAGCATGTCTAGTCAATCAAATTCACCTAAACCAAAGTCTACTGGTGAAACCAATGTTCAAAATCCCTTATCTCGAGTACATTGTACTTTTTGTAAAAAACCAGGTCACCTTATTTCAGAATGTTTTAGATTAAAAAGGAAGAAGGAACTGAGTGCAGCCAAACCTACAGGGCTCACTAGCCTTCAGCCTAAATCACAGCCTTCTTTTGAGTTAAATTCAATTGTTAAGGCAGAACCAAATTCTGATTCCTGTATGGAGATTTTTGAACCGTTCATGTTGGATGGTTTTGTATCACTTTCAGGTGATATGTGTCCACCTACCCCTATTAAAATTTTAAGAGACACAGGAGCTTCTCAATCTCTTATTTTAGCAGATGTTCTGCCTTTTTCTGAGAAGACTTCGTCTGGTACTAGTGTCCTTATTCAGGGTGTAGAGTGTGGTGTTATTAATGTTCCTCTTCATAAGGTTAATTTGTCCTCAGATTTGGTTACTGCTTCTGTGGTTGTTGGTGTTAAACATTCTTTACCATTTAAAGGTGTACATTTATTGCTAGGCAATGACTTAGCTGGAGATAAGGTTGTTGTTAATCCTCTTGTAACTGACACACCTAATGTAGGTCAAACAGATGATCCTATTTTGCAGGAAATACCTGATTTGTACCCTTCATGTGCAGTAACTCGGGGTATGGCTAAAAAGCTTCCTTGAAAAATTCAAATGATATTGACTTAACTGATACTTTTGTTGGTCAATATTTTAATGACGAGATTAAAAAGTCTTTTAATCTTAGTCTGCCTGATACTCAGACAGACTCGTCAGAACTTTGTCAGTCATCTCCAAGGTCAAATGACCAAGGTCATGAAATGCATTCAAAGTCAAAGTTAATCCAGGAACAGCAAAATGATCCTGAGATTTCAAAGTTAATTGATAGGGCATTACCCGAAAAAGAAATGTCTCAGAATCCTGTTTGTTACTATAAAAAGAATGGTATTCTGATGAGAAAATGGCGACCATTTGATGTCTCAGCTGATGATGATTGGGCTGTTCATCACCAAATTGTTGTTCCAAAGTCATATCGCCATGAAATACTTAGTATAGCACATGAAAGTCCAATGTCTGGTCATTTAGGTGTAAACAAGACTTATCACAAGATTATGACTCACTTCTTTTGGCCTGGACTTAAATCGGACGTTTCCGAATATTGTAAAAGTTGCCACACTTGTCAAATGGTAGGGAAATCTAACCAAGTTATTCCAAAAGCAAGGTTACAACCCATTCCAGCTTTTGATGAACCTTTCAGTCGAATAATAATAGACTGCGTTGGTCCTTTACCAAAAACCAAGTCAGGTTCTGAATATTTGTTGACAATTATGTGTGCTTCTACTCGCTTCCCAGAAGCAATTCCTTTAAGAAACATTAAGGCAAAGTCAATCGTTAAGGCTCTTGTCAAGTTCTTTACTTTTGTTGGGATGAAGGTATTAATTTGCTATTATTTGCAGTCAGAGAATCTGTTCAAGAATCTCTTGGCTTTAGCCCCTTTGAGTTAGTTTTTGGTCATTCTGTTCGTGGGCCATTAACACTCTTAAAAGAGAAATTTCTTGCTGATGATGAAACACCCTTGAACTTATTACAGTATGTTTCTGACTTCAGAAATAAACTGTCTAGGGCATGTGAGGTTGCTAGGTCAAATCTTAAATCATCTCAGAGCAAAATGAAGGCAAGATATGACAAGCATAGTGTTGATAGGAAATTTGAACCAGGTGATAAAGTCCTTGCTCTTTTGCCAATACCTGGCCGACCCTTACAGGCAAGATATTATGGCCCGTATACTATTGATAAGAAAACAAGTGATTTGAATTATATCATCAATACTCCTGGAAGGCGTAAGAATAAACAAATGTGTCATGTGAATATGTTAAAAAAGTATTTTGACAGAGATAGCTCTATTTCAAAACCGGTTACAGTTGTAAACACTGTCCCACAAGAATCAAATGTGGTTGAATCAGAAGTTAATTCAGACTTTAGTGAAAAATCCGTTCCTGGTCCACCTAAACTTGAGAACTCTGAAATACTAAAGAATCTTGACGACAAACTTTCACATTTGGAGCCATCTCAAGGAGAAGAGCTGAAACAGTTGATTAATGAATATAAACACTTATTTCCTGACATCCCCACAAGAACTGATAAAATATATCATGATGTCATTGTGGAAGATTCTCAACCAATAAAACAACATCCTTATAGAATGAATCCAGTGAAACAAAAAGCCCTTCAAGATGAAGTGAATTACTTATTGGAGAATGACTTTATTGAACCCAGCCAAAGTAACTACAGTTCACCATGTATATTAGTTCCAAAGCCAAATGGAACATACAGAATGTGTACTGACTATCGAAAAGTGAACTCTGTGACAAAATCTGACTCTTTTCCAATTCCCAGAATTGATGACTGTATTGACAAAGTCGGTAATTCTAAATATGTCACCAAATTTGACCTTCTCAAAGGATTCTGGCAAGTTCCGCTCACTGATAGGGCTAAAGAAGTATCAGCATTTGCTACTCCAACTGGTCTGTACCAGTACAAAGTTATGCCGTTTGGGATGAAAAATTCTCCTGCGACGTTTCAGCGGCTTGTAAATATGGTTATAGCTGGCTTAGATGGCTGTGACGCATACATCGATGATGTCATCATCTATACAGATACATGGAGTGACCACCTTCAAAGAATCAAACAATTCTTCGACCGTCTCAGTGAAGCAAAATTGACTGTTAATCTTGGAAAAACAGAATTTTGTCATGCTACTGTTACTTTTTAGGACATCTTGTGGGACAGGGTCAAGTTAAACCTTTAGAATCTAAGGTCAATGCTATCTCTGAGTTTCCAGTGCCTGCTACTAAAAAGCAACTGATGCGATTTCTTGGTATGGCTGGCTACTATAGAAAGTTTTGTAAGAATTTTTCTATAATAGCTGAACCTTTAACAAATTTATTAAAGAAAAATGTTAAGTTCAAATGGAATGATAACTGTCAAGTTGCCTTTGATCGCTTGAAAGCCATACTAAAGAGCACACCAGTTCATTTAGCACCTGATTTTGACAAATGTTTCAAATTAGCTGTTGATGCAAGTGATGTGGGTTGGTGCTGTTCTCTTGCAAGAAGACGATGATGGTATTGATCATCCCGTTTGTTATTTTTCTAAAAAATTAAACAAACATCAGAAAAACTACTCCACCATTGAAAAAGAATGTCTTGCTCTGATTTTGGCAATCCAACATTTTGAAGTTTATTTAACATCTGCAACTTCTCCTATAGTTGTTTTCAGTGACCACAATCCCTTAAGTTTTCTTCACAAACTTAAGAGTAAGAACCAAAGATTATTGAGGTGGAGTTTGTCACTTCAAGAATTTGATCTTGATGTAAGACACATTAAAGGAAAAGACAATATTATACCAGATGCTCTGTCAAGAGTCTAAAATTTTGAATTGTCTTATCTTTAATATAAAATTGAATTTAACAGTACCATTTCACTATATTTTTTGTTTATATGTATGTATATATGTTTGTATATATATCTCTTTTTCAATTCTTTTGATGAAAATTGTTTGTATTTTCATGCTAGATGTGCTGAAATGTTTCAACAAATCATGATATTATCAATTATGTAAAGTATATTATCATTGTATATGCTAAAGATAATACAAAAAGAAAGATTTATTTCATAAACCTTTCTTTTTTTCTTTCAAGGGGGAAAGTGTTATGTATAATCTATAAATAAACCTAATGGTATTTACCATGTCTATTTTTAGAATTAGTCTGGGGATTTTCCAATATCTCTTGACACTTTAAGGTAATAGATGTAGAAGATTTTAGATCTTTCTAGAAAGGCCTTTTGGAAGGTGATTCAGACTCTAGAGTATTCTTATGTTCTATACTATTCCAGATTATTCTATAGTATTATATAAAGGGATTCCTACAGCATTCTTGGTTCACTTGATTTAGACTTATGGTTTCATTTAGTAGTACTGTGTTAAACTAAAAGGGGATTTCTTGTTATCTTAAAAGTGTGTTTGAAAGCGTGTTTAATTTTAAATTCAGATATTATTGGACTTATTATTTGTGGACCAGGAACTTAATAAAATTGGATCTAAAATTAAAACTTTAGGATTAAACATTCAAGGTATTGTAAATTGTTTTTGTATTAATTTCATATTGTCAATAATTCTGGTATTATTGTCAATAAATATTGTTAATTGTAAAGTTTGTTGCTGGCTTCTTTGTTCGTGTTACATTGGCACGTAACACTACGCAGGCTGCCTAGGTGCTAATTTTTTCGCATTTGTCTTTTTTTTTATTCTAATAAGATCAATCTACCTTCCAGAAATCGCTGGCAAAAGATATAAGTGCATTTAATTCAATTTAATCTTATCTTTCCCTGTCATTCTCCATAAGCTGCGTCAATGTAACATGTCACCGAAGTGTCACATAACCATTCCTAATTCAAGTCAATATGTCACGATATATTGGTGTTATGGAATCTTGAGTTCCAGAGATAATTGATTTGTGAATTCAGCGCGTGGTGTGCAGACGACATCAAAAAATATTTTCGTCTGCTGCAAGAGAACTCTTCTAGTTTGATATGCGGTTGTCGAAATAAACAACACTCATTTTTTTTATCTTTCCACACTAGAATCAACTGGCTAATCAAGACAGGGATTAATGAAAATCGTCGGAAAACGAGAAATAGCTTGAGACAAATAATGATTTACCAAAATCCCGAAAGGAAATAATTTCTTAAAAGTGTAATTAAAATGATTTTTTGCATAGAGTGAAAAAGTGTTAGCCAAATATTCTCTAACTGTGGTTTCAAGAGACAATATTATTGAAATATTTGTAAAATTCATTTGTTTATAGACGATAAGTACGAAAAAAAGCTTTTCTGATTTCAATAAGAAATATATTCACTTTTGTCCAAAGTAACTGTGCTTTGCAAACCCTGCAACACTATCACCGAAATCCTTTTTATCTAAACCAAAATACAAACAGTCAATGCAATGACTTATCAATCATTACTATCACCATTATTTCATCAAATTGTTTTGAACTATACTTAGTTTTTTATGGACCGGAAATTGTTTTCAACCAATCACGTTTGTTGTTTCAATTGAACCAATTGAAGCAACACTCGTGATTGGCTGAAATTAACTTCCGGTTAATATAAAACCAGTTGTAATCTTTTATACAACCGGACCCTGGTAACAATATCGCGGTTTTTTTTTTTTTTGTTGTTGTTGTTTTTATTTTATTAAAAAGTAATTATATCCCTTTTGTCCCCACCGATCATGTTTTTTCGTTTGCCACACGTTTTATTACATTCTCGCCATATAGAAAAAAAAATTAAAGACATTTCATTTCAATACAAGACGTGACTTAAAATGCCTAACATGATATCTCAAACTCATTTCGAAGATATAATTCCCATTAAACTTATAGCCATATTGAACTCGGCTTTCACGATTTTTCCAATACTGGAAACGGTAAATTTATATTATTTCTTTTATGTTTTCGGTGGATTATCGAGAAATAACGGTAGATTATCACTTGATAAACCCACTGCCTAACCAGTTTAATTATCAAAAACTTATAGTCAGTTTTTGTTCATTTCACTATATCTCACGTCATCTAAGCGGAGTCAAAAATGCGACATCGCCAGGAACATTACACAGCAATGACGCACTTTTGAAAAAAAGTCTAAAATTTTCCCCATTTTGTCTTATTTTTGCGTTAAAGAAATAGAATAATCGTTCGTTTTACGACTAAGATAGATTGATATTTCATTGAGTGAACGACAAAACCTATATGTTCACTCTTTGCTTAGCCACTTGTGAAAATATAGCTTTCGTTGCTCACTCAATGAAATATAAATCGATCTAACCTATCATTTTTGAAGCTCCAAAACTTACTAGACTGTCAAAAAAATTAAAGATAACATTTTTTGACGATAAACTGTCACATTTGAATAAGACTTGTGATGAATATTTGTGACCCGTCACGCGAAAAGGGACCATCTGAGAACTGTGTAAAAAAGATAATTTAGAGAGATTGGGGTCAGCATAGGTCAACTAAAGGTCGCATATATAAAATTTCTTTCTCAGAAAGGAATTGCGAAAAGTTTCAACCTTAGTCATTCTGCGCAATCCGCGCAGTCTGACTAGGTCGACACATTACGCACTACCCAGATGGTCCCTTTTCGCGTGACGGGTCACATATGTATCTTATTGAATTGTGACGGTTTGCCACCAGATCTAAGGCTGCTCTTTGCAAATATTGGCGGCTTTAATCTCGGGATCATTGAAAAATTTGAACTAGCCTTACTTTGCGCAAAACAAAGACAGATATATGTAGATCTAATTGAAATCATATTAGTACATTTACATAAATTGTTAATATCGACATCAACAAAATACAAGGTCATGCTTTTCAAGTACCTGTATAGTGATAAATGTTCTTTTTTTAATTTTCGCCCCCCCCCCCCCCTCTTCCAATATAAAAAGCGACAAACTCTAAAGAAAGAGTTGCCTTTCTTACAAAACGATTATTGTATAATACAGCATAATCCTAATACCCCGCTGGTTTATTGGTATACAGTAGTTGGAGTAATATTGGCATAAATAACACGAGTTTTCAACATCAAAGTGCTCTACAATTCTTAATTATGTTTACAGACAACATCTATTTTCCGAGAAATTATGCAAGGTACTCTCACATGATTTATATCAGCTTCATTTGGGGATACGTGAAACCCACAACACCCCCTATCTCACTTAAGCACAATGTTTTAGTGAGCTAAAAGGAATCAGAGAGAGTTCAAAATGAACGTTTGAGAGATATTATGAGCCTGTGCGTGATATTTCCATCTTCATATGTGCGCAACGCCAAGAATCGGATCAGCCTGCGCATCCGCACAGTCCGACCAGAGTCTTCACCATGCGCTTAATAGCTGGCTACCGATTGATAATATATCTTTTCGCATCCAGAGAATGCTTTGAATGTACTTTATAAGGCTACCTTGGCTGATCAATGTCTCGCACCAAGCGAGAATCGTTGGAAATATCGCTGACAAGCTAATATGTGGCCCGCCAAGCGAAAAAGGCATATTTTGGAGCTCCTTAAACTAAATATTTGAAAAAGATATCAGATCCAGCAGATGTCATCTATTGAGCTAATTCTAGACTAAGAAATGTAAATTGGTATTTCTAGAGTCCGGAAATTTAAATTAACTGTAAAGATTCGATACTAGACAGTGATCAGACCCCACTCCGAGCTTATCACATACTTTTGCTTAACCCTTTGCTGTTTAATCCCTGCTTTTTACGTGCCTGTGATTTTTAATGATTGAGAAAACATTGTGAAAAAAGAAGAAATTGCTTCTGAAAAGCAATTTCTTCTTTTTCCACACTATTTTCTACCCTTCTGAATGGTTATTTTTCAAATTAAATCCACTTTAAATTTTCGTCTGCAAAACCTTTGAATTTGGACAGGTCCAAAATTGTGTAAAACAGGAAAGGGTTAATTGTAAGTGTAAAGTTATTGTTAATGACTTCATATCTATTTCTACTAACGATAGATGATGATTTTGTAGTATTATAAGGACCCTCCGTGCACAAGGCATATATGGTATGAACCCCTACTAACGAAAGTTTAACAATAAACCCTTAATATATTGTACATTGGCCAAGAATCTGCCAAGATCGGAACCACCCGGTTGGTCTATTAGGTACTTAGCGGGGCTCTCGGTGCACGAGTTCTATTCCATGGCTCAGCCCACTTTTATCCGACTTATGACACGCATCAATTTTTGAACCCACGAGTGATTTGTCTCCAACAAAGGGCTAATGATTTTTTTTGCGCCAAATTTGTTTTTGATTGGCAGCTGGCGTCCAGGGTGAAGAAATATGGTTTGTACTGGCCGCCGCAAAACTACTGAAACACTGTTTGAACACCATACAAACAAGAGCGGAAAGTTTTGTACTGATCCCTACGACACTTTTTTCACTCAAAGATAACTTTTTTTCTCGTTTCTATTTTTCATATTCATTCACAACAGTTATATACCAGACTCAGCATTATTGGAACCTTGCCCATACAAAATAGGGAGTAAATATCGTAACTGTTGAGAGATGAGTTTTATTATATCATGAAACATCCACGAAAAAATACCTTACCCTTTCTCTTTGACTCTACAAAACCTAAAATTCCCATATCACGTTTTCTGTTGTTAGAAACCTTTGTCATTGATGAAAAATCTGTCATATTAGGAAACAGTATTTGACATCCGATTGCTACACAAGATATACGAAATGCCTGTCTCGTGAAGCTTTTCGAGTAATTCACGTTCACACCAAGCAAACTACAGTCAATATTGCTCAAGAGACCACGCCTGTTAAGCGACCATTTTATTAAGCAACCGTTTTCAAAATCCCCTTCTTTTAATCGAAATATCTGAAGAAGGTAGATTTCACTCGTATAAATATCAATTTAAATAATTGAATCCTTTGTTGTTGAAACTCACCAGAATCATCTCGATGAGACGATTCTAATGAGTTTTAACTGCATAGGATTATTGAGAGTTTAGCAATAATTCACATAATAATTTCATATTCTTTCATAATTACGTTTCTTTTTTTGTAAACAAACGTGTATTTAGTGATCATTTTCTAATACGACCGCTTTTTTGGTGGTTCCGGTCAAGGTCGTTTTATACAAGTTTTACCGTAAAACCTTTTTGTTGAATTCATGGAATTTGAAACAAAGTAAGGCTTTTGGGATAAATTAGCGACTCCTATTTCATGTTCTACAAGCGTGTGAACAAGTAAGACATGACAGATTCCGAAAGTAAGCAAAGTTTCTACAGAATTTCATCAATCCGCCATGCATATTCTATCATAAAATATACAAATTACCGTTTTTTTTCAATTTTTTTCAAATTGATTAAAGATTAATAGGTTTAAACCAACTTTAGGATACAGTTTTATACATACATCATTTCCGACAAAAACTCTAAGGAACCTAATATTTTGAAAAGTAAACTCTCCAAAATACATTACTGCTTAGCCACGTCCTCTTGAATGATAACTCAGATAATTTGCACTTACACAATTCTGTTTTTGTTCCTTTGCAAGTGTCGAGTTCCCAATGTTGTAAAGAGAGGATTCTGGTTTGGACCTATTTCAAATCCCTGGTTATAATCCAAAACGTCTTAACTAAATAATAACACTTGCCTAACATACGAAGCTTTTGAAGTAGCAAATCGATATCATAACTTAATGACGAATACATATGGCGATTGAAATGGTGAAAGCTGCGTAGATCTATTTATTACCTGAAAACAAGATTTCATGATAATTAACGCAAGAATTTTATTCCTTATTACTAAAGAAAAAATCTTCTTGTTTATCTTTCTAATGGCCTACAAAACCGTTAAAAATCGAAATATAGTGTGATTTCCCTTTTTTGTACGAATTCAAAATAGTCAATTAAACGGTCTTATTAAAATTCACGTTTCAAAAGAATAACTTGGACACGACGTCGACGTCTCTTAACGTCGTTATTGCCTAGCGACAATAAGCCTGACAACGTTTATCGCGACGTCTTTGTTATTTTAATAACACAATTTTAGTTTAAAACATCTTGATATTCATAATGTCAGAGTAAGTAGAGTTTTTCTTGAATATATAAATTGTTCGTACATGATATCATTATGTTCTAGGAGCCATTGTTTCTATCTTCATTTTTTCTGTGGCCTTCTTCGACTTGTTCTGTCGTTTATTGCGCTTATTGATGGTGGTTTCATTTTTTTCTTTTACGTGGATCTTTTTAAATGCACGAAATTATCACGAACTGTTTAACAAGTTTAAATTCACTGAGTACGTGAACTAATGGAGTACCAATTCTAAATATTCACAAACGATTCTATATCCTTTTAGATAATTAAGCAATTGGCAAGGAAGATCGTTTGTAACTGACGAGAAAAAAATATCCCCTAGCTAAAAATGCCATTATTATCATTTCTTCTCGTCATTTTAGAAATCCTGTCTTTGAAGACGGTGACATCTACGATTTCGACTATCTTAAAGGTACGTGTTAGAGTTACAATACATACATTGCATTTATTATTATTTTGGTCATATACGCGATAGATTTCAGGGGCCCGTTTTACTAAACTTCTTCAAAATCACAAATAGTACCTGATGTTTTCATTCATTGTTAGATTCTGCCCTGCAATATCTCATTGGAATCGATTTTAGAAGACGATTCTAATGAGATATTGCATGACAAAATTCCATATTAAGTTACTACCATAGAAACAACTTTATTTTTTTACTTACGCACAAGATGATCGTAAGATGTTTAGTAAAACATGCCCAAGGTATGCGACATTAATAAATTCATATACACGTGATATGTAACATGTTTCTCGACAAATCGAGGGATAGCATGAAGCTCTTGTAAGTGCCTATATATAGGCACTTACAAAAGTTTTGCGCTACTCTATCGAAATTGTCCCGATGTATCCGGATATAATATAAAGGTATTCTCAATCGCTTATAAAGTGCGCATATATTGTGTTTTTACTATTTGTTCAATTGGTAATGAAATATCGCTTAAAATCTGTATGTTCTTCACAGAAGATAGTGAGGAACTATGTCGACCAAATCGAAAGCCGAGAGAGACCCGGGAGGTCATTGATAATAGAGTAAAACTACCACCAGTCCTTATTGGACGTAACGTGGCTGCTATACATGAGGCCAAACAGATGAAAGCATCTAAAAGAACAAAGACTAGAAGTGCCTTAAATTCAAACAATGCAGAGATAGATTGGCACAAGGAACGACAAAAACTAAGAGGTACTTGTTAACTATCATTCATATTAAAGTTATTACTCCATGTATGTTGCGGGTTATGGATACTTATTTCTGGAAAGGCATTAAGAATCTTGGTATCCTGAACCGATTAAAAGGCGTTCAAATGTGGTACTTTTTTAATTTGTCCAATTAGTATTGATACATCGCTTCTAAAAAAGTTGAAAGACAAAAAGGATGCCTAACTGATCTTTTTTCCCTAAATAATTCACCCTTATTTTATAAAAATGATAATAATGATAGTAATAATAATACATGTAATACAATTAAAAACATATATCATAATAAATATTGATAATTACTGGAAATAAATAGCTAAGACAGAAACGGGTTATGAACGAAATGATCACCCTTCATATCAACGTTGTATTGCTTTTTGGATTTGTTTAAAAATAATTCCGACAAAAGCAAGAAAAAAATAGATAGATGATAATACGTAATTCTTATCAATCATATTTAAAAGTGCAATCATTGAAAAGGGGGAATTTTGTATCCCATTATCGAGTAAAAAGAAATAGTCTGACAAATTTCTTCCTTCTTTCCACTTCAGGTCCAAGACAGCCACTTAAAGAAGAAGTGTCTCGAACCTTTGACTTAAACGAACCCTGGCGCAAAACAAAGCTACCAAAGATAAACAACGTGAGTGTGGAACCGACTTTGGAAGCGAAACGGATTGGATACCCAGATTGGATACCAAAATACAGTCAACAGTTACCGAAACAGCTTGAAAAAACAGAGGAAAACCTCACAGAAGCGCAAAAGGTACGTTTTATCGTTTAGAAGTTTTACTCAAGACTTATCAATTGCGATATTAATACGATTTGTGTTCTTTTAGACAGAATTATGCTCTTTGTAAACATGGATCCATATAACCTTACACGTTTATATGTGCCTTGTTGACGGATGCTTGCTCTTGGGCGATTAGTCAATGTTCTTTACATTTTATAAGTAAAGTATACATTTTTATGCTTCTAAGCGGCATCACAATACGTACATATATAATACATACTTAGTGTTTTGTATGGAAAAAAATATCTAACGAGGCTGGGAGAATTTCACAATTCTCACAACCGAGATAGATATTTTTTCATACAATACACTAAGTACGTATTATATTTATCTTATAACATCTATTTTCTTGTTTTCGTCTATGTTTCGACTAAAATGCAAGTTTCTAAAAATAACCGCATGATATCATTGTTCTAAAAATAACTATGATAAAAGAATATCATACGGGATGTTATCACATTGATATTTGTATAGTTATAAGATAAATGTGAAACTGTTGAAGTAGGTATACAATAATAATTTGAGACGAATTTTCTAACAGGTACTAAAGATGGCTCATGAGGCGATTGCTACAGCAAAATGTGGATATCCTGGCAAACAAGATTGTGTCACTGATGAAGTAAATAAACCATTTACAAACACTGATACCCGAGTGCACTCTCCCGATTCAGAAATTACTTACCGGGGCAAAATGGTAAATATTTACTTTTCAAATATCTTTTTTTTTTCTTATTGAAATAAAGGAGAAAATATTTATCAACCTTTTTGTGGAAAGTCGAATTAACAGAAGTAATGTGACCTGTTCTCCCCTTTGTTCACCCATTTTGGTGTTACATGTATTTCCGATTTGTTTTAATTTTGAAAACGGGGTTTTTGCATGACCACCCTGTGTGAAGAATATCTTAAACCACGATTCGCATATTTTCAACAATTAAAAATATGCGCTTTATATGCATGAACTTTCTCTTTGTCTAACTCTTGCATCGTTCAGGAAGCAAAACGGTACAAACTGTTTACCATTTATAACCCGAACAGTTTGCCCTTTTTGTTATCTTGAACGCAGGGCAGATTCCTTTTTAACTCTACTTAGGCATTCAAAGAATGAAAAATGAATAAGAAAAATCGTTTTGTTTCAGAGAAATGTCGATTTTTATTTTACTGGGTGATCAACAAAAGCTTTATTTTCACTTGTGGCGGAGCCACGAATGAAAATATAGCATTTACAGTTCACCAATTGAAATACTAATTCATCTTACTCGAAAAAAATAATCAAATATTTTATTTCTTTTAATACGTAATTGGAACAAAATAAGAAAATTTTGGGATACAATTTTAAAGAACGTCATTTTGCATGTAATTTCTATTGAGCGTCATGCCGTCAACTACTTCTTTGGCCCCGCTTAGATATCGGCTACAAGAGTGAAATGGTGAAAATAATGCCAGCAAGGTATTCATTCTTCTGGTAATTTCATTGGTTTAGCTGTAAGTATATCCACCGATAATCTTTCATTATTTCTAAAAATTCAACCAAAACTTTAAAGAAAGCCTGAGACAAAATACCCCTCAGCAAGTTAGAAAAAATTTCGCTATTCACTTCAGAAATTAGACATGGAACCCAATCCTCCAACGGACAAGAGAAAAATAGATGATACACGCTATTCTACCACAAAAAGGAGTCTTAAGCACAACAATCAGGTAATATAGCCAACAAAATATTCTTACTCTGTTTATGTTGGAACCGTTTATATAGAGAGAACGATAATACATGCAAACAATCGATAAAGATATATTTCAAAATGTACGAAAAACAAATGCAAAAATATTATGTCGATATAGTCACATATGTCTATTCGTTTTCTTCGTTTAAGGACTACGGATAACAATTGTATAGATATACAAAAATAAGTTTAACAAAATCAGTGGTTCTAATAAGGTACCTTGGTCGATGCTCACTTGCCCATAGATAGATGGTCGCATGATAATATACTGAGCGCAAAAAGTTTAGTCGTTTCCTCTTCGATGGAATATTTTTCAAGATGTGATTCATCTTTTACAAAAACGTCGGCATTAATTATAATTCTATCCAATTTCCTTCAAGAACAACCATTTCATTATGTTAGACGAAAGTGGGCAGCCGTATCGACATGATTTTGAACAGACCGGTAGAATGGAAAAAAGTCACAGTTTGAATAAAGGACCTTACTTCCAATTTTTATCAAATTCAATATTGTGTTGCGATCAGCATCATTTTAGGTATCTTGTCGCAATCAAAAAGAAGTTGGTTAGAGTATGGGATCTTTTTCATAACTACTATATCATCTTTACACCAAAATCCAAAAATGCAACAATTGTTTCATCAGGACAATTTTGTAGAATCTTGTTAATCAGGAAGGAAAAAACGTTTCTTCTGTTTTTTTTCTTTCATGAGAAATTGAGTTATCGCCCTTTTCTGATTAAGCAATCACTAAAGATCTATTGACGGCACGGCGGCGTTACTTAAAGATGTTATTGGTAGTTTCTTTTTAATCAGTTTCCATTTATAAAAATTAAGACATGAATAATCCTCTGATGATGATGTTTCTACCGATTTCAATCAATTTGGATGATGTAAGTTTTCCTTTTTTCACGTAACGTCATGACGTTCGGCTGCACTCTTTTAGTCGTTTAACAAGATCTGTAAATGGAAAGTGGGTCATACCATGTCAACCTTTTTGTACAGTGAACCATATGACAATAAAAACACTAGTAGCAAAAGCTTCAGTCAATTTCAACATCTCCAAGATATGCACATCGTATTCGATGTATTCATGTTGTGTGCATTTGATTTACGTCATGTCAAAAGTTCGCTCTTTTCAAAGGACGCAATACATTAAAGTATTTAATGTTTACACGTAATAAGAGCAATCCGATGTGACAAAAAAAGGAAATTCAGTCATTTTGTTACACCCGAATATCAACCAAGTACGTAAAATCCTCATTGGCGTCACTGTAGACGTACGTATGCGAGTTGGATTAAAAATTTATGACAAAAAGAAAGTCAAAAGGATGGCAAATATAATTCAAATGGAAACTTTCGTTTAGTTATATTGGTTGACTTCTTTATGTCATCATAAAACGTGCGACATAACTTTTTGCGTTCAGTATACTATTCAAACTTTCTGTCTACTTTTCTATCTTTCTATCTATCTCCTTTTCTATCTTTCTATCTCATCCCGTATAGTCAATTCAACAACCCCCGGTCAATTCCTCGAGAACTTATTCCCCAGTTAAGCAGTTCACCTACCAAGAAAAAAGACCTCGTGTAAGATTTGCAGGAAACACTGAGATGAATCAAGATGTGTCCGTCCACAATGAGTCCAAACCTTTCTACAACCCAAGGCCAAAAACCCCGTATGATATAGATTATGATGAGGAAATTAGACAAGCTACCGAGTTGTCTAAAGGACTCGAGGAGCTACACAGAGAATTACAGAACAAGGGTCCGGAGATCGCCGAAAACGTCGAGTCGATTGATGATGCATTGCATATCCAAGCTGATGAGGCTTTGAATACAGCATCCAAATTGAGACAGGCACATGAGCTTACTTGGAATGGAGAGAACGCGAGAAAAGGCCTCGGATTTGTATCAAAATCAAAGAAACAATCCGAGTCAAAAAGTTGTACCGGAGTAAATATGCAGCTACCGGAAAAGATCAGAAAACAAATGAAGAAATATTTCAACTGAGTTAAGAAAGATAGAATAATCAATTTTGAATTAAATTGGTGTTATTAAGAAAAATGTCATATTACCAAAACTTAAATTCATTGATACTCATATTAATATTGGATATTTAAATAGTTTGACCAGAATGAAATGAGGATAAAATCAGTTATGGAAAAGAAAAAATGGTCTTGATTACAAAATGTTCTTCAACAGACATTCACAAAGACCAATACAGCCGCTGGTCTGCTGCAGTTGAGAAGATTGATAGGGTGAGATTAGACAATGCTTAATGTTGAAGAACATATTTATTATATATAAGAAAAATGTACATGCCACATATGCGTGAATGCGTTGTACAGAATAAATTTGTTTTTGTTTACAGACGTGTCTCAATTTTTTACTCAATGGATTTTGGGGTTATTGTTTTCCTCGATAATCTGACAAACTTAACAATGACATTGTCATTTTCAGAAGTCATTATGAGGGATAAAATATCCTTCTCAATCACTACTTTTTAACTAACCCGTATGTTTTGGGTTCAAAATTGAATAGTCTCAATCATTTTTTTCAGCACAGTATTCTTGAACAATTTCGAAAGGTAAAAGATGAGAGGGGTAGGCCAGTCTAAATTTTTTATTATTCGACGAAACCATATGTTAGGGGTACTCATTGGAATTGTCTTCACGAGACGATTCCAATGAGTACCAAGGGTATGTGCTATAATTATTTAAACACTTTGTCTAAAATCCAAAATACTCCCTCTCTCTGTAGCTGTAAGTTTCGACGTTAAGGTCCCCCTCCAAAGATATGCTCTTGGTTTAATGTCCATTACAATATATTTCTCAGGTAAATAACGTTTAAATATTTTTTGGCCGTGTAATAACGTAGGTCAAGGGGCAAGTCCGGCAACCCATCAATTTTAGTGGAATCTCACATTTCATAAGCGTCACAATGAACGGTGGTGCGTTCGATAGAGTAAGATAAGATATCACGCTAAATCGGATTTTTAAGACAAGACGTCATAATGAACGATTTTCGATAATTTCTGTGAAAACATTCGACAATGTCTTGACTACTCGTTTTAAGCCAATGCTAAACCACACTCGTTTCCTCATTGAGATACCTTAATTCTGAATATTTAGCAGCTTAAGAATCTGGCTCTAAAGAACGCACCTTGGTTCTACGAAGGACACTAGAATAACTGTCTATTTAAGGTATGCAGATGAAGTTATGAAAAACTCGTCTGACAGAAACTGAAAATATCGACATAACTTCAAATGTCGGTGATGATATATTTGCTTTTCTCGGGCAACTTCTTCCTACCAGCGAAATATTTTAACGAATGGCATTTTATCGTTCGCTGAAATGGGCCCTTCTCTGAAAAATTAAAAACCCTCATAAGCCGTTGCTGTTTATGCCGGGTGATTAGGTATGAGCTTTATGTCTATTTTTCATAACATATATTTTGCAATTTTATATAATAATCAAATTTGTAACATATTTTCGTTTGACGAAGCTCTTTCAGTATGCTTGAAAATAAAAGATAAGTCTCCTTAAAGCTCAGAATGTATATGAAACAAAAGGACGAATATTTAGAAACCCTAAAATATCTTCATGAGAGATGAAGAGAGAATGTGTTGATTTCATGGAAGTAAGAAACTTAAAACCTAATCACATTGAGTGAATACGCGAAGCAGATTCATACATGCGTGTGATTTGGTTTTTAGTTCTATACTAACATGATATCAACACATTCTCTCTTCATATCTTATAATTCAATATCATTAAACAAAAACGTTAAGATCTATTCTTAATGAAATCAATTTCTTACGGGCTTTCTTTGTGCGGAAGCTGGAAAAAAGCTGTGTACTTACAATTATTTTCTTTGAGAAACAAAACAAAATTTTCAGCCAATCAGAATGCATGGATCTAGATGGATACCAAATACACCCATGTTCGCGGCGGATCCAGGGTTTCTGTAAAAGGGGTTCGAACATTAAAAAAGGGGAGTCGTTATCCTAGTATTTCACAGTTCTAACCTTCATCCTGTTGAATGCAAATTTTGTTTAAACAAATATGCTATTTTTAACATATCAACAAGTCTGGCTCTATATTTTTTTCAACAAAAATTATGTAGAAACAAGCAGTGTAAATTAAGATCAGACTGCACAACTGTGCAGTCTGATCTTTGTCTATTGTGTCTGCTAAATCTTTGTTCCCAACAGGAATATGTCGTGAACAGCCGGAGAAAGTTTAAGGTAGAGGACCCGTAATAGATCCGCAATGTTTCGGAAATAATGAAATTTAACAGTGTTTACCGAGGTTTCCTAATGATATTCATTAGAAACCTCGGTCAACATTGTGAACGTTTATGAGTTTCGAAATGTTGTGAATCTTTTACGGTTCCACTACCTTAATTGAAATTCTGCATAGAAATGCAAAAAAGGGGGCACCAGAGGGGGTTCGATTGAACCCCCTAAGCCCCTCTTATCCCCTCTCCACTCGCCAGATTTGAAACAGACGTTTATGCAGCCGTAGGTTCGTAGAAGGTGTTGGTCTAATCGTCCGACGAAAATAAAAAGAAATTACAAAGAGCGAAAAAAGGTTTGAATATGCCTCAACAACCAGCCTCTATATTCGTAGGTAGAGCTTCTTTCAAAATTTCCCATACTTTTCTCCGTACCTGTTACGAAGAAATGGTATAAATATGAGAAAAGAAGATAATGTTTATCGGTTTCTAGGAAAACAAATCGGTTATTGTGTTGTAATACCATCATATCCATGTCATAAGGTAGGAAGCAAGTAGTTACAGGAATTGTGCTTTCAGATAGAACATAGAACAAAATGTCACGCCTTTATATCTAAGTTGCCCTTGCTTTAAATCTTTTTAATTTATTTTGATTCGAATACAAGTTCCTACAACTTCGATAAATTCATCTCTTTTCTGCTTCCTAGAAATGAAATATTAATCACGACAAATGAGTATGCTAAAGGAAAGAACTTAGACGATAGCCGATCCCAGGAATCAAGTTCGGCAGTTTCTTCATGGCGAGACTCTTTCGCCAACTACATAAAACTAGCCCTTATTATGATCCCCCGAAGGGAAAGCATATAGCCGCCGCTTCGTCTGTCCGTCCGTCCGTAATTCCGTCCGTCCGTCCCCACCTATTTCTCCATAACCCTTGGGCCAAATCGAATGAAACTTACCATGTGAACTTCCTATGATATGGTGTTGATGCATCTGTGACGGTTTTTGGATTTGAGGCCTCGTCACGGGAAAAGGGGACTTAGGATAAAAAACAGTTTTTCCCAAATTTCTACTAGTCCAACAGTCAGAATTTAGTGAAATTTCATATTTTGAGTAGCCAATCAGATGCCCTTTACTATAAACAATTTAAAATTAACGTAAAAAAATATATCATGGAAAGTGGGGGGGGGGGGGGGGGGGGCTAAATGTTTGTTACCTTTACGTTAGCGTGTAAAATACAGTTATTCTTTCATTTCTCCTGGTCTTGTGCTCAGAGTTTGATGAAATTGCACATTTGAGTAGCAAATCAGATGCCCTTTACCGTAAACTATTTGAAATTTGTGTCTAAAATATGTCATGCTAAAAGGGCGTTTAATGTTTGTCACCGTTATGTTAGCTGTATAAGATAACACCTTATTTGAGTCCTTGCAATCTCACCACAGAGCATATCTCCCAAAGTATAATAGCTATCAACTTGAAACTTTATGGGTGGATAGATCTCATGGAGGAAAAGTGCTATGCCTAAGAACTACAACTCTTGCTTGCATAATTTTGGAGTTATTGCCCTTTGTTATTTTTAATACTTAGATTTTAGTTAAATCTCTGACAGTACAAAAGAATCTTTATTCTATTAGGCTTCAGTTTACTATCAAGCTTTCGTGACAGGGGATGTCCATGTCCAACATGGCTCTTGTTTTTGTGACAATGCCTTATTCGGGGAGCATAATCCGTCTCTGACGGCTCTTGTTACGAGTGTTATGGAGGAAAGAAAAACGAAAAAGTCCTGACTTCGAAACTATTTTCAAAGGTACTTTATGAAATTAGGTAATTACTGCAAGCGTTGATAATTAAAGCTGCAGAATACCGAGGCTCAAGCCATCCCAAAACGCAACCGTGTATTTGACCCGTCACGCGATAAGGAGTCATAGTGAAATAAAAAATCGGAAATAGAGATTGTACACAGCACAAGTCTATCATTTATCTTATAACTATACAAATATCCGTGTGATGGCATCCCGTATGATATAATTTATGATTTCGCATAGTTTTTTTTTAACAAATATATGATGCGGTTATTTTAAGAAACTTGCATTTCTGTTGGAAACATCTACAAAAACAAGGCAAATAGAGGTTTTAAGATAAATATAATACGTTTTTAGTGTATTGTATGAAAAAATATCTAACAAGGTTGGGAGAATTGATAATTGTCTCGGCAGAGCCTCGGCAGTTATCAATTCTCCCAACCTCGTTAGATATTTTTCTCATACAAAACACTAAATACGTATATTATATAGATCACTTTCGCAGCACAAGTTTGTTAAAGGTCATTTTTTGGAATATGATTATACAGCACAGTCGAATGATCATTCTAGATTAAAACAAAGGTTATTGAGAAATTGCCCCGAATGGAAGCACGGACGGAATGTCGGACGGTTGGAAGAACGGGCGGAAGAACCGTCGGGCAGACAGATGAATCGGCGGTCATATTCTCTTCCTTCAGGGATAATAAAAATCTGCCAAAACGAGAAGTGTCGACCCCGATCAGCCTGTGCAATCCGCACAGACCGATCATGGTCGTCATTTTTTCGCACTTTTCAGACGACCTCTATTCACGGTTCACGTATATAAAAATGGCGAAGAAAGTCGAAGGTCAAAACCAATCAGACGCTTTAAAATCCACATCAGCCAATTAAAACCATAGAGTGATCTGATTGATCTGGACGAACTTGTAAAGCTGTTTAAGCTGTTTTGGAGCGTTTTTGTAACGATTGGAGTGCGTATTTTAAATGATATGAATGGAGCACTGAGCGAGTGCTTAAGAATGGTTTTGATTGGAGTGAGAGTCAATTTCACGATCTTATTAAATGCAACGCAGAATGACCATTTTAGATAAGCACTGTATCTGCAAAGATTAACGAACTGTTTTATCCCTATCAAGCTGCGCTTTGCGCGCAAGATGACAATGTTCAATATATTTCGTTCTTCTAAGATTGCCTCTTGGAGAGTTTTTAATCCGGCAAAATCAGGTTCTCGTTCAAGCATCACTTGGCTTGGCCTATCTCCACATTGCAAGAATACATCCAAGAACAATGTAACTAGACCTTCCAATAATACATAGATAGTAGGCTTGTGATATTGCCGAATACACAACACAGCTTATTGCTAAATACTTCTGACGGTCGTACTGATGAGAGATGCGTTTTCATTACGTGAAAACAACATTAAAGGTTTCACGCTCATTTACGCCAGAAACTATTCTTTACATACTGTTAATCACATGGTGAAATTGGCACTCTTCTCGATCAAAACCATTCAAAGTCACTCTCTTCAATCATCCATTCCAAACACTAGCTTCATTCAATCAAAAACGTTCCGAAATCGATCAAAACGTTTCGAAATTATCCAAAGCAATAAACATTTCAATCAAATCCACCAAATAATTGTATGATTTTATTGGATGTTTTTTTTAAGCGTCTGGTTTGTCGGTGAAGAGACAAAAAATTAGATAGGTGGGAATATTTTTTAAAGGGGGTACAACTTTACCTCCCTTAAAAGCATTCATAATTCGCTAATCACACCCATTCAAATTCATTCTAAAAATATTCCGAACTCATTCATTGAAATGAAACTGAAACTGTTGTGTTTTTTCTTAGCTACTTTAGTTCATAGGCGGCGGTAGAAAATATGTTCTAAAAAAAAAGCATATATATGCTGAATAAATAGTCATTATTTATTTTTTTTTTTTTCTCTCTTTGATACTGCCACTAGTGCTTCAATTTACAAGGATCACGAGACCTTGTACTGCTTCAAGTTCAATCAGATTAGGCAAACACTTTTTTGGGTTACAGTGCAAACATTGAGAAGTTTCACAAAATTAAAACAGTCAGTTTGTTGTTGTTATTGTTGTTGTTGTTTTAGTATTAGTAGTAGAATTTGTAGTAGAAAAATTAATATTATAGTGAGAAAATATTGACATGACTTGACCTTTATGCAATGAATAAATTAACAGATGAATACATTTATCATCGAGGATATCCGAAAGCTTTCGAAAAACATCGTAAATCCGTGTAGTGTATGGATTTTATAAATGTTTGTATAATGTAAAAGTACAAATACACTCTGTTTGACTGTGTGGTCGAGAGGTCTAGTCTGATGACTACAGGTGCAGGGATCATGAGTTCGAATCTGCAATCATCCCGTTTTTCTTTCTTTTTTTTTTTTTTTTTTTTTTTTGTTTTTTTCCTTCTTCTTTTTCTGTTAGTCTCATTTGACTTTTTATCCTGTGTTTGAATAGCTATAATTGTTTACCACAGCCCGTTTCACTTAATACATTCTATCTCCTGAACTTAAATATGGAAAACATCAGACGCTGTCAGATGGTCTAAATGGCGTATTTGTTTGCCAATCGAAGACCTATGTGGGATTAGCAACTGGGGTCTCGAAAGAGTTGTCGTGGTAGTATTCGTAAGCGTTCCAGTCCCCGCAATATGACAAAAAAAGTATCAAAGAGACTTTAAACCCCATTCAAACAAATAGAACAAAGAAGAAACTAACGGGCAAAACAAATATTTATAACATACCGAAGATCTCTTAGAGAATCTAGTGATCTTCAACATGATTCAAAAGAAAAATATCTATAAAATGGATTGAAACCCAGAGAAAATATAAATAAGCTGCTATAGTGACTCGAACCACCGTCTTTCGTCTTCTGATGCTTTACTCTTACCACGTGCAATGACAAGTGTCTACTCATCACAGTGTCATCTAATAGGTATATATAATTAAACTTGGTTCACGAGGTTAAACGAGACATAACGGAGTTACCATGTGACAATCAGTCTAGCATGTAATGTATGCTAATAGAGGTTACGGTCAGTCATGTCAATGTTCTCATGCTATACTAGTTGTTGTTGTTGTAGTATAGTAGCAGTAGTAGTTGTAGTAGTAGTAGTAGTAGCAGCAGCAGAAGTAGCAGTTGTATTTGTAGTAGATGTAGTAGTAGTAGTAGTACAAGCAGTAGCAGAAGTATTAGTAGAAGAATAAGTAGTAGTAATAGTATGTTCTACTCAACAATCTAGACCAGCCACTGTTAAAATACACGTATCCGGCACTACAAGACGCAATCCATGCTATAGACCGATTAATATAAACAGATTGTGTCATCATGCATGTTGTCTAGGAAATTGGGGTAAAAATCGTTCTTCAACTTGTAGTATAGGTATAGATTCTATTTTTTCTAAAGGAAAGAAAAAAAAACAGTTTCCAAACTCTCTAAAATAACGAACCAATCAATACTAGATGTGCCTATGTATGTTCTTGGACAATTCCGTCCGGGAAACCGACCTGATACCCCCCCCCCCCCCCCGGATAAGCCGGGTCCTTCAACGGGTTGTATGGGAGTCAGTGGATCTTTAACCTCGGCATTCGGATCTCCCCATTCGCCACGTTGAAATACACGTTCGCCCTTAGGATTTATGAAACTATGTTTCGATATCTGAGAATCCAAAGATGCACCTACGGTTGATTTAAAAATAGAAAGAAGATATAGTCGGAAAAGGAGAAAAGGGAGTACACCGAGCAGCAAAGTCGTTAAAACCCTCCCCGGGACCGTTAAAAATCTTATGATATATAAACGTAACTTTGTACTATTTATTACAGGGTGCCCTAACTATCAAAACTGATTGTAAATATTTGGAAAAACGTTCTAAAAATAAAATTGTCCAATTAGAATTCAGGTTTCATAAAAATATCTTCGATACAACGTCGACGTACTTTGACGTCATTATTACCTAGCGATAATACAAGTGGCAACGTTATTCACGACGCCTGCACTTAAACAACGTATTTAGTTGATAAAAACAATTAAATCTTCGAAATGTCAGCGTAAGTAAATTGTGTTTTTTTTACATCATATGTACGTAAATCAACGTGACCAGTCATGCGAAAAGGGAGAATCTTGGATGTGCCAAATATGTCGATCATGGTCAGACTGCGCTTATTGCGCAGACTGACAACTCAGCACTTTAAGTAATCAACACATTACTTAAATCGAAAATGACTATTCGACCTTCTTGTGCAATTATTCAAGTTAGCTTATAATAATTTAATTTAGTTCTGTTTGGACGAAAGCTTATTAAGCATGTAGAGTCGAACAATCAATCCAGGGGTATGTTATTAGATTAAAGAAAATTATATAGAAATCAAAAAATCATAAAATCTTAAAATTATTAATCCTAAGAAAGGCACCTCAGATTTTTCACGTCCTGTAGAGAGAGGCATTTGTTTAAACCAATTGCTACCCATTTCTAGAGCTGGGTAAACTATGGCTCGCTGTTTTAAAAGGGTTAGAACCATGAACTTTAAGGCCTCAGGTAAAGTGCCTATACCACAAAGCCATAGAGTCAGGTAATTTTTTTGAAATGTACCATGACCTCTGCTAGATTCATTCATTTTTACAGACATATTTTACGGATCACACACGCTCGTTAGTGATCAATTATTCAACTGAATTATTTAATTCTCAAAAAAAGTCGGAAAACAAAAATAATTATAATATAAAGACCATTTGTCAGTAAACTAAATAAATCCTCTCTGTATAAAATATTTCAGCAAACCAGCTTTTGAAGATGACGATGTCTATGATTTCGACTATCTAAATGGTGAGTCTGAAATAGTTAGGACATATCGTCGTTGTTATTCTAAAACCTCGTAACTACAGCTTTGGTCAAGCTGCAGTTACGAGGTTTAGAATAACATCGACGATATAATACATGTACCGCATCAAACCAAGGGCGTAACTATAATAACGCACATTAAGGCAAGTGCGTATCAAAAATAAAAACACGTTTCGGAAAATGTCGTTGATGAATGATCGTAACATCGAAACCACAGCTTGATCAAGCTGTAGTTACGATGTTTTGATTATTCACCAAATAATATAAATTAAATCATAGAAAAGGGGTGGGGTGGACGGAGGAAATTCATCTTTTGTCGCCTCTATCCTATATATTGTATGTTGGTCGCCTTCTGAGTTCGTATAAAATTCAAATCCTGGTTACGCATATAAAAACCCAAGTTTAACTATCATCCTCTTTGATACTTACATTTTCTATTAATGGATTGGCAGGGAAGAATGAGAGAAATAACTAGTTATGGTTAGTTTTTGTGACCCGTCACGCGAAAAGGGACTGTGCGGGAATTCTTTAAAATGAATTAGAAGAAGAGATTTGATCCAGCATAGGTCAACAAGAAGTCGTATTTCAAAAATTCTTTCACTGGAAGGTAGATTGAACATTCTAGATTTAGAAAATAAGCACCGTGCAAAAAAGTTTCGACCCTAGTCAATCTGCGCAGTCTGACTAGAGCCGACACTTTGCGCACTTCCATGATGGTCCCTTTTCGCGTGACGGGTCACATTTGTTGGTGAATTTTGCAAGGCAGGCTATTCAAAACAACTATATGCCTACTTTGGTACCTCGGATCGTAAAGACCCTGTTTCAAAATTGTAAACTGGCAAACTTTAAGTATACTGAACAACAAAAATAATGCATCACTTAATTTTTTAGATATAACTTTTTCCGTATCTGAAATTTGGAAAAGTTTTAATACCAAAATAAACGTTAACCAATTGTTGTTTTCTGAGAAAAGGAATGACACCGTAGATATACGCATTGAATAGCTATAAGCTGATGAAGGTGACTATCCCCAAAATCAAAGTTTTGAACATAGAGTCAGTTATCATTGCTCTGTAAAAGTCAATAGCGCGTGTTCACAAAGAATGTCTGACACGTGTATTTCGGAATTTTACCAAAAGCAAACCCCAACATGGTTATGCCTTGGATCTTCATGTTGCCTCAATCTGACTCAAAATCTTGGGTTTTCGCGCTCTTATTTGGACTCGTTAGCTCCACTGGCTGAAAGCCACTGGGGCTATTGTCATGGCATTGTGTCCGTCGTGCGTCCGTCCGTCCGTCCGTCCGTCCGTGCGTGCGTGCGTGCGGTCGTAAACTTTTTCTTTAAAAATCTTCTCCTCAGAAACTACTGGATGAATTTCAACCAAGCTTCACAGAAATGATCCTTGGGTGACCCTCTTTCAAAGTTGTTCAAGAAATTTTGATCCAATGAAAAACATGGATTTAATGGGCGTGGCTAATTTCCAAATATGGTAAAAAGGGAGTTTTCTCAGATTCTTATTGATGGATACCAATTATATTTTACATGAATGATCCTTGGGTGACCCTTTATCAGTCTACAAAAAATTATTGTGATCGGATAGAAATTATGCATTTTATGGGTGGAGGTCATTTCTCTATATGCTATATAGTGGAAACTTTCAAAATCATTTTCTCAGAATGTAACAGATGGATATCAACCAAATTTCACTTGAATGATCCTATTGTGACTCTTTATCAGTCTACCAAAAATTATTGTGATCGGATAGAAAATATGTATTTTTGGGGCAGAGGTCATTTCTCTATATGTTATATAGTGGAAACTTTGAAAATCATTTTCTCAGAATCTATTTGTTGGATATCAACCAAATTTCTCTTGAATGATCCTTGAGTGACCCTTTATCAGTCTACCAAAAATTATTGTGATCGGATGAAAAATATGTATTTTTCAGGCGGAGGTCATTGTGTTATATAGTGGAAACTTTGAAAATCATTTTCTCAGAATGTAACAGATGGATATCAATCAAACATTTTCGGTATGTTATTTGGGTGACCTATTATCATGCAGCCAAAAATTATTTTGATTGGATGAAAAATATGTCTTTTTATGGGTGGAGGTCATTTCTCTTTATGTTATATAGTTGAAACTTTGAAAATCATTTTCAACATCAGTAGAACCCAAAATATCTGAATATCTAGTCAAAACTTTTATTTGCTTTTACGAGAACTTCAAGCCTGTGGAGCGACTCAAGCCATTCATGGCTTTCTAGTTTTTGATATGCTCCAGTTTGATATAAGTCCGGTCGGTGAAAGAGAATGCATTTGACTAACTTAAGGAAGGTGTTCGCGCATTAAGTCCATAATGGCATGAGATGAATAGACCATAAAATTGTCTTACTAACGGGGATTTACCCTATGGCTAAAGATTATGAAGTGATCGACAAACGGCCAAGATACCTCACATTTGTGGTTCACTGTAATCACTATTCTACGACAACATGAACAACTGTGACCTGAACAGTGCAGAGTTTCCGGTCATAACACATTGAAATCCGCCCTCCCCATCCTGTCAGCATCAAAAGTTCGGCACCACTGGTTGTTGTAATCGTCGTTTTAACCTGGCAATGGTCGAGTTATGACCCCTCATGATAGGTGCAAGTGTCCTAGATTTTGATTACGTAACTTAATCAGTTCAATATGACTATGCGCGATGACTTTCCGAAATTCAATTTTTCGCTACCACCAAACTCGAAGACTTGGCTTTATCTGGATATTGTTTTCTCGTTTTTTATTTGTTACCACCTTTATAAGCTGTTTACTCGACCAATACTAGTTTCGAACTATACATTCGATCTTCTGCATGAGAAAAAGAATGTTTATCATATTCAAGTGTCTCTTCTCAGGTGAGTATGGACTAAGGAGTAAATTTTACCACAATTTCTAACCTAGTGGCCGGCCAAAACAAAGTTCTGTCATTACAGCAAATCGGTGGATTTCGGGACAGACTTATTTGTCATTGAAAGGTGATGCGTTATTTTTGTTATTCAGTATATTTTAATTATATCCTTTACAGAAGGTAATATAGAACCATGCCGACCCAAACTGAAGCCAAAAGGTACCCGAGAAGTCATTGATAACAAAGTTAAGCTACCACCAGTCCTTGTTGGACTTAATGTGGCTGCTATGAATGAAGCGACAAAGATGAAAACATCTAAGAGAGCAATGACTATAAGTGCCTCAAAATCAAAAAATGCGGAGATAGATTGGCACAAGGAAAGACAAAAACTCAACGGTATTTGATTTTAGTATGTCTTCTATGATTCTTCACTCGGCTAGGAGATGATGAGAGTACCAAAGGGGTGATCTGATAAAATAAATCTTAAGCTGATGTAACCAAAATTTTGGTTGCACAATTAAGGAACTCAAGGTATTATAATGTGTTCTCGTGTGAAGATAAAAAATACGATGACGTGAGTGTATGCAATAATAATTATTCGTTCTTCCACATAAGTTTAATTATTTCGGAAAACAAAGAAAAACTTAAAAAAAAAAATACAGCTTGTAAAAATTAAAGGTTTGCTTCTTCTTTTATATCAAAGATAAAATATGACGTTTGAAAGATTTAGTCTTTTAACCATCTCGGGGATCAACGGGTGGGGATTGCATACAGAATGACTTTTTTTCAATTAAAGGTCCGCGACAGCCACAAAAGGAGAACACGTATCGACCATTGGAATATAATGAACCATGTCGAAAAACAAAGCTACCGAAGATAAATGACGTATTTGTGAAACCGACCTCGGAACAGACCCACCGGATTGGACAACGGGGAAAATTACACAAAACATGTCAACCCCAAATGGTCCTAAAGAGTCTTGAGCCAGGAAAAGAAAACCTCGAAGAGGAACAAAAGGTATGACTCTATTCGCTTGAAATGTATAGCTGCAATAATTATTTGTAGAAAAAGAGACAAATTTTGAAAGTTCTTCCCTGTATACATATTGCCAGTACTTTTTACGGTTGGTCTCGAAAAGTGTCTATCATTATTTGTTTCAGCGTCTTTGCACCCCAGTGATATCTTGGAAAACGGTTGATATTGCAAAGCCCGGTGCAAAATTGAGACCATTTGGTCAAAACCTAGGAATATGGTGCTTGTAAGAGTTTCGTCATCCCGAACGCATTGATGGATCTTAAAAATGGACAGATATATCAAAATGCTAACTGTTTTACCAATTTTTGCAAATACAATTCAAATATGAGCATGTACATGTCATTTCAACCAATCCATATATGGGGAAAATGAAAAGAAGGGAAAGAGGAAAACTAAGATAGTCTGCACAGTCACAATTGGAGTCACATGTAGCTAACATGGGTTTGGATAGTGTAATATTACCATGAATTAACAAAAAATGTATACACATTTCTTTTATCACAATATATAATATAGACAAGGTCCCGAACTACCCTTTTTTATGCAGAAAATCTGGTCGACCGAGATCGCGCAACTCCACTTGACACCTGTAACTCTAGCTTAAATACGATGCTCTACTTAAATCACTGATGAAAACATTTTTTCCTGTTACTCACAATCTAATTATTCTCAGAAATATCAACAATTCAGTCTATATTTACTTTTCAATTGGCAACATGGAAAAAACATTTCTGCAACGGCCATTTTTGTTAATAAGCTTTCGACCAATCAGATAGCCTTACTCAACAGCTTAGTTGTAACAGGTTATCTGATTGGTCGGAAGCTGATAAACAATGACCAAATAAAAAAATCGAGGTAAATTTGTAAACGAATAATGATAAGGATAATTAACACCTTAAAACCTTTTGGAATCATACTAAAATTGACAATACAGTGAGCATTTCTTACTTAAATTCAAATATTTAATGATACCCCAATCATGAACCCAGATAGTATTGGTGATAATTGGGATCACCCTATTGAGTCAATTCCAATGAGTACATGTACCCATAACATGTGGCTAAGAGAGAAATGCAAGTTTTAGAATGATATTCAACTCATCTATTCATTCGGGGGCTGTTTAATGATACCCCAATAACCAAGATAGTATTGGTGATAATTGGGATCACCCTATCGAGTCAATTCCAATGAGAACATGTACCTATAACATGTGGCTAAGAGAGAAATACATGTTTTAGAATGATATTCACCTCATCTATACATCCGGGGCCTGTTTAATGATACCCCAATAACCCAATAGTATTGGTGATAATTGGGATCACCCTATCGAGCCAATTCCAATGAGTACATGTACCTATAGCATGTGGCTAAGAGAGAAATACAAGTTTTAGAATGATATTCATATCATCTATTTGACCGGGGCCTGTTTAGTTACTAAATATGGAATTCTGCCATGCATCATCTCATTAGAATCGTCTTCTAAAGATGATTCCAATGAGATATTGCACGACAGAATCTGACAATGATTGAAAACACAAGGTACGACTATTTGTTTTGTATAAAGTTTAGTAAAACGGGCCCCTGGTTCCTTGTGATAATACTCGTGAGATATAGAAAATTGCAGGCCAAATATTACTCAACACTATTCTGACTATTGTATACAAGTTCCTCTGTTGCTATTTTCTTTTTAAAGTTAAATGCCCATTTCTTATGATTTTCTAATTCTCAGTACACCATTTCTATCTTTACATCATCTTTTCTATCTTTCATACTTTTTTCTTTAGACTTCTTATCAAGCCCTACCACCAACAATGTCCCCTTATACAAGTACTCCAGTTAAGGAGTTCACTTACCAAGAAAGAAGACCCCATGTTAGGTTTGCCAACAACACTGAGATGAATCAAGATGTGTCCGTCCACAATGAATGTAAACCTTTCTATAAACCAAGGCCGAAAACCCCATATGAAATAGATTATGAAGAGGAAATTAGACAAGCTACCGAGTTGTCTAGAGGGCTCGAGGAGCTTCACAGAGAATTACAGAACAAGGGTCCGATGATCAGAAAAAGACGTGGGCTCGATTGATTATGTTTTCAGCACCAAACCAGAGGATGCTTTGAACACAGTATCCGACTTTGGACAAACACATGAGCTTTCTTGGAATGGAGAGAATGCAAGGAGAGGTGCCGGATTTGTATCAAAATTAAAGAATCAATTGGAGTCAAAAAGTAGTACCGGAGTAAACATGCTTCTACCGGAAAAGATTAGAAAACAAATGAAGAAATATTTTAATTGAAATTGAAAGACAATAAATGAAACATATACTTAGTTCCAAAAGAAAGTGTGCACTTTTGAATTTGGAATATCTCTGAAGTTACACAATCTATCGTCATGAAAAGTTGTACGACCATCCCCAAGATTATGTGCAAACGACATTTGAAAACAAAAATCGCGGAATGAGCAAAAATTTTCAGCTAAATTGAGACGTTTGATTTTGCATGATTTGCATGTGCATCACGCGTTAGACAAATAATTGGTCTGAAAATGCATTCATCTGAATGTTTGCCGCTTCGCTAAGCAAAAAATCACATTTTCAATACAAATGTGCATGATACTTCAGCGTGGTTTGACTACCAATAATCGTCGTTGAACAAATTCGAACCTTGTCAGATTTAGAACGTCATTTAAGTCATTGAGCATTCATATTCCAATCGAATTTGAGGTCATCATATTGTAAGGCCTTTAATAAGCAAATTGAGATGTCATGGAATGTCATAGCACCATTCAACGACAAGTTACTGGCCTACCAACGCAGCAATGTCTAACGTCGACGTACATGTAACGTCTAAATAAAAATTGAAACGTTTTTTGGAAATGGCTTGGAATGGCTTCTTAAACTCTATAATGCAACATCAACACATAGCTCTTACCAAAGAAAAAGTTGTAAGGAGGTCAAATCCCAACAGTTTAAGTAAAGCGATCGCGTATGCAGCATGCTATACTTTATCCAAATCTGATTTGACTTTTAATTTCGAAAGGTCTTGCCTAAAGTATGGTATCAAATTTACTCCACAATTTTCCTCCAACTTTGTAAAATCAAGACAAAGGCAAAAAGTGAATGTGCACACTTTTTTATGGAACTAAGTATATATAAAACCAATATTTCGAAAGTGATAAAAAGGACAAATTATTTAAAATAATTCATTGGAACTAAAATATCTGATTGATATTTTTCGTATCCTTTCAACGAGTTGACTGAACGTCGGAAACACAATTAAAATCTAATCAATTAATGATATGATATTTCTATGAACTTTTACATTTCGCTTGATAGATTTCAAATTTTAAAGAGACAACAGAGCGGATATCAACTGATACAAATAATATGCTTACACTGTACAAACTAATATGGAAGCTGGTAAATGGATTTGTCTGAATTATTAAATAGATTTTTTCACGCTGAAAAGCCCCGAAGAATAGACAATCCGTACTCGTCTAAGCTTAATATTTTAGATATGAAAGAGAAAAAAATCTGATATCGATGATCAGAAATTCATTTGTTTGGCCATATCAGCTGTTTGACAAAAGGAGTTTAAATAGATTGTCAAGTAAATCTTATTTAAAGAAAAAAAAACAATTCTGTTATCTATGATAAATATTTAATCAGTTTGACCAGTTCAGCAGTTTGTCATAATGGAGTTAAGTTAGGTTGATAGAAAAACCTGGTCGACGAAGAAATGTATTTCCTGCAAAGAAATGTGGTCACAGAAAAGACCTTTCCTAAATCAGCACGAACTTGTCAAAAAAAAAGAATCTGTACTCTCTGTATCTACAGTGTTCTCAAAAACAATTTTATACATAATCTAACGAATAAACTAGTAATTATTGAGAATTGTGTTTTTTTATCATTAAGTGTATTTCATTTACCACCATCATCTGTTTAATGTTACAATGGCTATAAAAACAGCGAGTAAAATAGACTTTCCTCTTTTTCAAGAACTTCTTGAATACAGATGTTGGAAGAAATTTTAATATTGTAGTGCGATATTCCAATAAAACGATTTCTTACGCTAGCCATAGGTTGTGATTTGTCTTATAACCATACAAATATCCGAGTGATAACATCTAATATGATATTTCTTATGATATCACATTGATATTTTTAGAACAATGACATAATGCACTAATTTTTAGAAACTTGCATTTCTGTAAGAAACATCGATGAAAACAAATAGCAAATAGAGATTATACAATGAATTTAATACATACTTAGTGTATTGTATGGAAAAATATTTATCTCGCTTGTGGGAGTTGATTATTGTCTTGACAGGGCTTCGACAATTATCAATTTCCCAAGCCTCGTTTTTTTTTCTTTTTTTCATACAAAACACTTAGTACATATTATCTATTACTTAAATCTTACTTGAATCGTCTCGTCGTTATATTGCAGAAGTATTGAGGGTGAACTAAGAATTACTTATATTTTTGCACTTTTCTTTATTACCAAAAAGGGTTCTTCTCAACAGGCTAACGCTTTTTTTAAATAACCCAATCTTAGATGTCACCTATTACTTGGGTAAATAAAGAAATGGTCAAAATTTAAGCAATTCATTTATTTTCCACAATGTGTTCTGTCATATAGGACTAATCCGGTTTGATACTTTTATCGATTTGTAAGATTTAAAAAAGACAAAAAGTCCCAACTCGAATATACAGGTTTTTGCAAAATCCACACATTCTAGACAGGACTGATACTTTTTCTACGCCAAAGACTGAATGCCACAAACAATAAGTTCAAACATGCCCAACAGGCCGCTATGGAATAGGAAATATACTATGAAACATATAACAGTTTCTCGAAAGCTATCATATCATTAGTACACTGATTAATTCAAAGAAGGATTCTTGGAGCGATGCTTGTATTAAGTATGCAGATGATTGTATGAAAAACTTATCTGTGGGCAAAATTGTGAATTATCGGCCTAGCTAAATTTATTAACTTGAGGCGTCAGTGCTGATCTATTTACTTCTCGGGTAATTTTACGAAAATCGTAACAACAAATTTGGCTCATTTGAGCTTAAATAAAATACTACGATATTCATTTGATTGAAACTTTTATGTCTCGCAAAAGTATGGACCTCTTTTCAAGAAACTATGGAACGGCTGTTCCAGCTTTTATTCTTACTGTTGAATTAACCCAAAAATTAAAAAAAAAAAAAAAAAAAAAAAAGATTTTGATCATTCGCCGCTGTGTTGTGAAAGTGCATGGTTTAGATTTAAAATCGTTTTATTGTATCCCAAACTATCAATTCAAATTGTTTTCACTGTATGTCAAGACAAATACTCCTCTTTTATTATTGTCAATATGAACTCATGGAATTGTCTAATTTACACGAAATTGCTACAAAAAGAACATTCAAGGAAACGGTAATGTTGTTATCCACAAAGTAATTAGGGCTAGAGAACACTTGTGGCGAGAGTGGTAGACTATTTTCTACCATCTGTTACTTATTAAATTGTCTACTTTCCTTCATTTATATAGGGTTTTATTGTTTGTTATGTGTTGAAATGTCTGTAAAAGATTACTATGATGATGTCGGCATTTCGACCATTCTCCTGTCATTTTGAACAGGACGATAATCGTTCATATTTAAACTTCCGGAAGCCTTATATGTACCCCCAAAATGATCATACAAAGTAGTCTTCACCGACTTGTACACCGCATCAGGTCGTCTAAATTACGAAAGTAACTTTTTATATACCATAACTTTTTTATTCGAAAATTGCCATATCAGTATACGGTTCACGATTTGAGCACATAAATATACATTGTATTTACAAAAGCAGTTTATGACTCCAGACGTGAAGAAGTTTCGACTGTCTTTCATATCAAAGTAGGTCGTCAAATACGAAATCAAGTCTTTATAATAAATCACGTCACAGAGAGAATTGTTGACGTAGATTTTGCGTTCTTTTGTGTTTTGCAAGTCGTTTAAGACTACATAATATCATCAATTCATTCCAAACACTCACTCAAATCACTCAAAAACGCTCCGAAAGCATTAGAAAAATGTTTCGAAATTGTTCAAGACGATCAGAATTAGTTCAAATCGATCAAATTATTTTACGATATTTTGGCTGTTGTGGAATTAAAAGTTTCTGATTGTTTCATGACGACGCTGAAACAGAAAAGATTTTTATATTTGATAAAAGGAAGGTAATGAATATCGCTTATTTTCTCTAACAAAATTACCAATATTGGATTACCTCCTTTTAATTTCATTCAATACTCGCTCCACCCACGCATTTAACTTTATTCCAAAATTATTCCAAAATCATTCATCTTGTCAATTTCATGATGTTCCTAACTGTATGTCAATTGTCAGCTTGACACGTGCACCGACTTCAGGATCGATGCTTTAAACTCGGGTGTGGAAATATGCATTTTCTTCCTTTGTCTATTTTCTATTACCAAACTCTCGTTACTTCAGCTTGAACAAGCTGAAGTTACTAGGTTTTGGTAGCCCGACGGTGATATGTGTTGACTTTTTCCTTGACGAACCCAACATATTGAAAAGTAAGCCTGTCTAATTACGTCACGGCCAAGCCACTCCCTTCCAGGTGAATAATAACGCAGAATACATTCTAATAAACATGAATAAGACTATTTCTTCTAATAATTCCAGTTGGAATATTCATATTACATACAGACGGGCACTGAATGGCTTGATAGAGACATCAAACCCCACTTTTTCGTCCAACTGCATAATAAAAGTGTATTGGTAGCAACAGGGTAAACCATTATAGTTATAGAGAGAATAACATGTTAGTGTTCTAAATTATCAATGTTATCTGCTGAGGTTGGGAGAATTTATCAGGACGAGGCTTTGCCGAGTCTTATCAATTTATCACAACCGAAAACACATAACATTGATACTTTTAAACACTTACATATTATTCTATTTATCATTTCCAGCACTTAATTATAATAAAGCCTTAAAAATCAATGAAATTCAGGTAAAAGTGAATGCGAATTGTTTCAAAAAATAGACTGCCTGATATCATGTCAGACATATTATTTGTTATGAAATTGTGACAAATATATGTTTAGTCGTGTTGCTACTCTTAAACTGAGAAGAAACAACATAACTAGACATAAAGATACACAAATATCGATGTTCTCAGGAAGACACATTAAAAGTTCATTATTCAACATCATAAGGATAAATCCTTCGACATCAATTATTCATCCCATAGCCCATACGATATATTCTTGGGATATGCGTCTTGAGGATTATCAGTTTTGATCTGAAAATGTACGTCGTAGATTATATGAGGCTGTGCGTGAGATTTCCAAAAATTTCAAATATGCGCAAAGCAAAGACTCTAACCAGCCTGTGCATCCGCACAGTCTGACCAGAGTCTTCACTGTGCATTTAGTAGATAAATAAGGTCTCAAAGTATCTTTAGACCATCAGGTAACTTTATATTTACAGTATGTGGCTGTCAATGCTACTCAATGTTTGCACCTCAAAAACATTTCAAATTGTTGGAAATGTCACGCACACGCCCATATTTCTTAGTAAGCTCGTTGTTGAAATGCATTGAGAATACAGAGTCCACATCTCCGATACCTGAATAGGAAATATATGCCATATGTTCAGGATGGCAAAGCGTGCAACATGTTTGTGTTCTCGTGCACATGAAAAGCGGGGCGTTATTTGCAAATAGTTTGCCACCTTAACTAATTCCCACCTTTTGTCATCCAGAACACAGGACAGGCTTTCTCAACTGAAGTCTATATACATGGATGTGGTATCTGTGAATACTTGAGGCGGTATTCCACCTGCATTGTCATTGGTAAAAGATATAAAAATGTCATCTGTCCTGAATTTCACGATTTAATGGATTCTGTCGGAATTTTATGAGACATTAGTCGGCGTTTCCTAGTGGAACATTTTTCTCGAAATAGTGATATGTACATTTCACCCATAGACAATTGTTTCATAAGCCAAATGTTTACACCGGTTTGATTGAACCAATATTACAAAATTGAGATAATAAAACTGTGGATGTAAAAGTTTGTAAAATTTCTAGAATTTAAAAGTGAAAGCAGATCGATTTAGATTTTAGAAAAAGGAAAAAAAAAACATTGAAAAGTATCCGCTTTTTGTCAGTCATTGTAACCAAACAATCAACTCGATCAAGACTGATCATGTGATCGAGCACTGAACGAGCTTGATCGCCAGCATGACTGATCGAGTGAGGTCTGGGCGATCGAGGAAGGCCGGCATCGGTGCGGCTTTTACCTAAATATTATGTAAAAGAAAAAAATACTCGTGTACGATCGAGTAGAAAAAAAGATCGAATGCAAGATCAGACTGGTCGTAAATTAGTTGTCTAGATCGAATGAGATCGGGTTGATATACCTATTACCCGACGTGTACACGATCATCCTCGACTCGTACTCGAATTATTTCCGCCGACTTCAACCCGATCCTCGAACTAATAAACGACCACAATCGACTTTGGTAGGGGTCGATGTGGTCGAGAAGAGATCGAGTAGTGATCGAATAAAGGTCGGCATGACCGAGTAGACATCGGAATGGAGGTTTGATTGCAATCGCGAAAGGGTCGTTTATACTCGTGTAAGGGTCGAGTACGTTCGAAATACATGTAATATGAATATGCTTTTCAATCGAGCTTTTTCGGGTTTGATTCAGGAATTTAAGCGATCGTGCTGATTGAGTTTTTAGATCGGCAGAGGGAACATAGAATTACTAATTTCACAGATGATGTCTTGGATCACTGATATCAAGATCGATGTAGTTCCTGTCTGTAAAGGATTACTGATCACGCAAAAATCGAAAACAAGTTCATTTTCACGAAGACAAATCTCGCCATAAACTCATAAATATAAATGGGCTTGACAAAGCAGCGTGAATTCCGATAGAAAATGGAATCTGCTATCAACACTCTGTCCGCGTCAACGGTTTCACTTTGAAACCATTTAAGACAGAACTAGCTCTATTGCAAGTGAGTGACAGATTAAAGAAATAGCTTATTACTTTTCGTGAATGAACGATATTTTGGACGCCGATTGGCGATTTCTATCACAGAATGCTTCTGATTATTCTTTTGGGGTTTTTTTAACGACAGAGTATAGTCTGGAATATGAACCTGCAAACCCATGACCATTTTGGTTAGGAACATGTCTGTGTTTCCTTAAAATTCTATTGCAGTTACAATTGAACGATTTGCCTAAATATTTGTTGTTGTTCTCGAGGATCAATTTAGTTGAGCAATAAAGCTCTGGAAGAAAAGAAAATGAAGGATAAACATAGGCATAACTAGAATTTTCAAATTTATACGCACTACGTAGTCGACCAACGAAAATATATGGCGGGATAGAGCCGATATGTGGACAGTGACAAAAGATGAATGTCCTACGTTTGCTCCCCTTTTTTCTATGATTTGAGCGTTGGTGAATTATCAAAACATCGTAACTACAGCTTGAACAAGCTGTAGTTTCGATGTTATGATCATTCATCAACAACATTTTTCGAAAGAGGATTTATTTTTTATTACGCATTTGCGTAATATGCGTAATTGTAGTTACGCCCTTGGTAACTACCCAATCGATACATCACGAAGCATATGCACATACAGACAAGAAGGCTTTTCAGCGCATTGCAAAACTTTTAAATTTTCATATACAGGATATTTCTAAACACTTATCAAAGTATTGTGCTTACCATTCGAAATGACAATTTTGAAAGCTAAATCGGTCGTAGCAAATTGCTACCTGTTGACTAACCGTAGTGATTAAATACGTTTGTGTTCAGCGGGTTTTATCCGCAGTTATTGCATATTTTTGAGGTTTACGTTGCTAAATTAAGTAATAAAATAACAATGAATATGTAAATATGTTCAGAGTGTAAAATATGCGATCATTCATGTAGAAAAATTGTAAAGATGACAAGTTGAAATACATTACATGTTAATATGACTGCACCTGAACTTGCTTCATTGATTTTTAAAAAATATACATCAATTTATTGGTGCATTTTTACTTCTTTTTTAAACATTGACTTTTCCATATAGTTTAATATAAATTCAACCGAATCTTCAGCTGATTCTCAATGGAGTGTGTGTATTTCCGTTTATTTATCGTCGCTACCGTAGCACATGCCCATATGAGCGACGCCCCCAGAAGACGGTTAGTTGTTACGGGGGGTAGTGCAAGGATACATGACGAAACTACGGCTGAGATCCGCCATGGTTTTTAACGTGCTCGGTGTAAAGCACCGTCTCACGGGGCCTCGGTTTAACGTCTCATCCGAAAGACAATTAGTTTGTTAGAGTGCCAGCCCGGGTTTGAACCCACGCTGTCGAACTTCAAATGGTTTTGAAGTCCGGTGCTCTACCAACTGAGCTAAGCGGGCTGACATTTTCAATGGACATATCGTAAGAGCGTAATACATGAAATCACTTTCGTAAAGCACTATTGCATATAGATTTTTAGCCCAAGCAAATTTTAATGACTATTCATTTAGTCCCTCTTTTCCGAACACGAGCCTTGTATTTTGAAACTTACATGTAAGAAGTAACAGAATCAATCTTAATAACCACGTAATACCGTGTGTGTAGGATATACTTGACAGATAAGTAATACATTGTGCCTGTCTAGATAGAAAACACTGAGCGAAAAGAAGAAACCATTTGTAATGTAATATTTCCCCCAAAAAATTCTTCGTGGGTGTAAAAAAACGTAATTGTATGCGAACGGATAAGCTCTTGGCAAATGTTTTGACATATCATTAGGAAATATCTATGTACAGTTAAGAACATCATGATATTGACAAGATGAATGACTATGGAATGAAATTGAATTAGTATGTGGGGCGAGTTTTCAGTGCAATTAAAAGGAGGTAATCCTATATCGCTAATTGAGCGATCTCGAAAAGTTTCTAATGATACCGGAGCGTTTTTGAGTGAGTGTTTGGAATGAATGAATGAATGAATGAATGAATGAATGAATGAATGAATGAATGAATGAATCGGTCGTGAATGATATAGAATGAGTTTGATCGGAATGAGTGTCAATCTCACAGTGTGATTATCAGTGACAGAATGAAGTAAAGCGTTCACTAATCAGGAGAAGACGTAATATTGTTTTTCCCATCTAACACATCTGGGGATTCTGCTCTCTTCGCACGCGATCTTTTCTCGTCTGCTGTAATACCTTTCTATCCGCTAAAACGTACTCTTGCGAGAAAAATATAACATGTCGCATTGATTTTGCCTCCCGGTCGTGTGACATCTTGCGATATTTTGCAGAGAAAAAAATAAAAAATGATGGCGTGAAAATCGATCAAACTTACCCTCGGTTCTATCCATTTCAATAAAAATCCAATAGAATTAATTCCGAAACTTTCACATTTTATCAACTATTGCATTCCGATAGTCGTTCCCCGTGAATAAAATCCGGTGTTGCAGTAAAAATTCTCCCCCGTTTGCACTTCCGCTTCCCATATCCACAGGTAAATTCTGAATGCGTTGCTATGGAAACTTGAGACTGAAAATACCCGAGTGATTGTGCAAGATGTGTTTTATGTAAAAAGCTATTATTATCTTTTCAAGTAACAAATGTTCGACTGTATCGTAAAATAAAATTACACATCTACATCGCTCGAAAGAACACGCGTGTTACATGATGTTAGCTATAGCGGCCAGGTTTTCCCGATTATCTATTTTGAAGATCTTTCTTTCATTTACCTTTCTTCTGTGCGTTCAGTTATCGTTTATCGTTAGCAATTGAGAAAAAAAATATCTGAAAGGTGAAGATTCGGAGGGGGCATTATTTCAGATAAACACGCATAAAAAGACACTGCTAAAGAGATGGCTAGGCTGAGATCATGGCGGCACAAAAAATACAGATTGGGTTCTTAAGAAGGATCGTTCTGCGTGGTCTGTGTACAGATGATCAATGTCCACACTTTACTTGACAAATGATCTATGACTCTGTCAAGGCTTCGTTGATCCATCGGTGCATCGACAGACAGACACGCGATATGTATAAAATCTTTTCTAAGATTGGCTAAACTTTGACCTCAGATGTTCAGATCTCGCGACCAATTGGCGGCATGAAGTCGGTATGAGATCGGCGAATAATAAAAATGGATCAGTCAAGCTTCTGCTCACAATCGGCGATCATACGGAATAAACCTCTGGAATAATAATGGCGCGACACTAAAATTGGGCATATCATAATTTGATACATGCGTTTTGTTGTTAGACTATAATATGCCCAAAATATCTCAACAGGCTATCGGTGAGCATTAAAGAAATGTGTTTTTCTCACGTGTATTGACCGATAAACTTCCAGAAGTAGAATTACGAAATAAAATGACTCATGATTATTACACTTACGTTCGAGGCACTTTCCAGTGTAAGGGAAAGTCCAAGCGAAGTTCCAAATGCTACTGCCTCTAATGAGATTGGTTCTCCGCCGCCGATTTCGAATACATCGCACTTTTTTCTTGTGTTTCGCCATTCAGGAACATCGCTCAGACTTTTCCGCTAACTGGAAAGTACTTCGGACGTAGGTGTTGTATTTTTAGTCATTTTTTACAAATTCCTTTTAATGCTTTCAGATCTTATGTGGAGATCTTTTTGGCTTATTACGATTTGAAAGCAAAAACGCAGTAAAACACTGCGTTTTGTTTTCAAATCATAATATACACATTTTTTAACTTACGTTGATATTTTTTTCGCAGCGTCATCCTCAGTTATATTTTTGAAGGCATAATATGAAAAAGGCAAAGCCTCAAAACGATCGCAGTCTTCAATTGTTGTCTTTTAACAATGTAATCTGAAAGGCGTATCACTCTTTTTAGATAAATGAAATGATTTTTTAATTATGTACTTTATTAATTTGCAGAAGGAATTTCATCTTCAGGCTTAACTTTATTTCCAATTCCACTATTTTGAAACTTTACCAGTAACTCATTCATTTCTTATCTCTTCTTATGAACATTAGGGATTTGGTTTGCAAAACATGAGGTACAGAATGGGCCTAAATAACTCATCTTCATTGGTCCAGTTGATGTCATCTAAGTACAATTTGGGGCAAAGTTTCATTGAAATTAGTCAAATGGTTTAAAGGGAGATAGTGTTTTAAGACTTTTTACTGAAAAGGCCCCCACACTGCCAAACCAGATTTTTTTGATTTATCAAGTTTTTGCAAAAAAAAAAGAGAAAAAATTGAGAAGGATCATCCAAAGAATATTCTAGTAAAATTTCATTCAAATTGACCCAAAGTTTGAGGATGCAATGTCTGACAAATATTTTATAGTGAAACAAGAAGTGTTTGTGAAAAACAAATGCCCCCATAACCACATTCTTTTTTTCAAAGTGTCACCTTTGATAGATGACATTGACCATGAAACATGACCTTGACCTTGGTATGTAGAGATGCACATTATTGAGGTGTAACATTATGCCATTTATGAGGTTTGTACACTCAATTAGGCTTGAATATATTTGTTATGTTAAGTTTTTTTTATTAAGTTTTTGGGATGTTTGACCTTGATAGATGACCTTGAAAATGTGGTATGACCTAAGCATTAGTATTAGCAGATTCATATCTTTAAGATCTATCACAATGCTAAAAATGAGGCTTGTATCTTGAATAGGCTTGAAAAAATTGGCAATATTAAGTTTTTTGGTCAAGTTTTTGAGTAATTAAACCTTGACAGAGGACCTTGCTGTTGCCACATGACCTTGATTTGGACTCAGCAAATGTGTTTCATATAGATATATCCTCATGCCAAATATTAGACTTGTAGCTTAAACAGGCTTGAAGATATTGGCAATACTAAGTGCCTCTAAATGCCTCAAGAAAATTGATATTTCGAGCATAATGAAAATACCATAACCATATTTATGGGCGAATCAAAATTTTACAAGCAATTTCTTTCAAGGGTCAACATAATATTTTTAACAATCTTTCACTTATACCACGGTGGCAATGGCATTTTAAAAAAAACACTGTCACTCAAGATATGCTCTGGCCAAATTCATTGAAACTGGCCCAGTGGTTAAGGAGGTAATATCGCTCAAAGATTTCACAGTGAAGCAAGATGTGTTTGCACTTGAATAGCCTTGAAGTAAATATTTAGTGTTTTATTAAGTTTTGCAGTCAGACAGAAAGACGGACAACGCAAAAACAATATGCCCACCCATCTTTCCATGAGGGCCATTAATAGGACAGACTTGTCACACCCATATCCAAGGGCCAATCAGAATTTTGAGAACACTTTTAAAAGGGTCAGCAAAGGTGAAGACGGATTCAGGGTGATCCTATCAGATCACTTTAAGCATGTTGTGCTCATCAGAGCTTTCAGATAATTTTACTTGTTTGCTTTAAGGTAGTGGACCCATAATAGTGCCGCAACATTTCGGAACTCATGATCATTCACAATATTGACCATATATATTGATATAGTGAAAATCATTAGGAAACCTCAGTTAATATTATTAAAGTTTACTACTCCCCAAACGTTGAGTATCAATTACAGATCCACAACCTTTAAGCGAATTAATAACATTATCATGATGATATAACATATCACTGCATTATATACAAAACAATAATTCATATGCATTGATATTTCACTTTTTAAGATCATGAACAAAAATGGCCTTGGTTGTTTTGTTTGTTTGAATGGTGTTTAAAAAAGGCCTTGTAACTGGAGGCTAGGAAAAGATATAATGAAAGTACTTGTGTGAATTCATTTTTAGCTACTTCAGTCGCTGCAATGGATCTGAAACAATGTTGAAAGCAGCATAAATTCCTGTTCAAATCAACAAACAAAATCAGCTACCGAAAGTTAAATATCTCAAACAAATCAAAAATCCTTTCTGCAGGTAATTGAACCCTGTCCTCTCAACACTAAAATGAGTGTCCAGTAATTATTTTCTTCAAGGCATTGAATCTCAAGTTTCTCCATAAAAATTTGACAATATTTTCAAATTTTGTAGTCACTGGACTGGACTAGTTTGGGGGTACCTAATTTTGCAAATGAGAGCTCTTTCCAAAATAGATGTCCACATTGACCTAAAATCATTATCATGCAGACTCATTCTAATAATTTTTGGGACATTTCAACCAGTTTGGTATCAGTTCTTCCCTCAATCATTTAACTTGTCAGAGGACAAGTGAATATCAGAGCAAATCTTGGAATAGTACTAAAAAGATGTAACAGATAAAATACTCTTATGTTTAAGCAATGTTCCAGCATTTTTTTTCAGTAAAGAAATGTTTTCTAAATATCTATCTTTTCACCTTTTTATGAACAAGTTCCTTTTGAACCTGAGCAAGTTCCAAATCATTTCTAACTTGTCCAGGGACATGTGGAGAAGATCAACATTTCCACAACACTGCTGTGAACAGTATGGAAAGGGTGAAGATATTACTACTATTGATTATATTGAATTCATATATTTCACAAAATTGATATCTTATTGTATGGTTACAATTTGACCCCTGCTGAGATTTGAACTCAGAACTCCTGGGTACCTTGCACCCCGGCATTTTTCATTAAACTACAAGGGTTATTCAAAACCAAATACAAAATAACAATGTTTGTGAATTACATAAATCTAATAATCATATGCTCTTTATATACATGAGTGTCAGACTGTCTTAAATTGATATTTCTTTGAAAGTTAAAAGTAAAATAGACTCACATTTCAAATCATTGAAAAAAACTTGAATAAAAACTAGGCTCTCAAATAATATCTTCATGGTATTGATATGCATGCATAAATGAACACTTTTCATGATAAAGAATTGTCTATTTTTTGTTACCCAGATTTGCCCTGGTATATAATTCTGCAAACAAAGATAATGTTTAGCAAGTCGGGTATTCAGGAATTCAGTCCCAAGGAATTCCACACTTCTGGAAAAAGACTGCTTCATTTACCAACAAGAGCTGTCTGTCAGACAGTCTGAGGACATAGAATCTTTGTCTAGCAGCTGATATGATGACCACAGAGGCATGTTCAAAGTTTCCAAGCAAACACTTTAGTGGAAACAGAGAAATTACAGATATACATGATAGTTGCATGAAAACTTACAGATTTTAGAATCTGAAATAGGCTAAATTCCACTAAATTAAGTATCAGAGTAACAAATCATTGTCTAGAAGCTTATATTATTGTCTTGGAAGCATGTGCAAAACCAAAGCAATAGATTTTGTAGAAAGAGAAGTTTGACACGCAGGTAAAACCTCAACTAAAGTATTACACCGACACCCGTATGACCAGAATAGTCCCCTATTCAACGAAAAGTCAAGCTAAAAAATACACAATTTTGACCAGTTTGCATGAAAATAATAAAATTGGGCTGTAGAAAGAGTTCATTTAACATCTGACCCCATCTAGATCTGCCACTAGATCATGGATGACCTGGATTCAGACCGAACAGACCTAGGGGCAAACACAATTTAGATGCAATGCGTGACAGTTTCATCGATAAGCCATTAATTTGATATTTTGTAAAAGTTACGATTCACCAATCGAGACAACCACAATAACTCCAGAGGACATGAGTGTTCAATTATATTGAATGTTGCGATATTTTCATTGAAATATATTAGCATGAAGTCATTTTTAAAGAAAGAGGCAAAGACGGATTGAAATAGTTACACACGTTTCAACATCAACCAATCAATTCTAAAAAAATTGCCAATAAAAAAAGCTGTCCGCATTTCCTTTCTGAATATTGATGTCGGTACATTTTTAAAACAGTAGTGCTATTCAAGCAACAACAGATTTTGATTTATAAATTTCAGGGTCGTAGCATGTAATTTTTCACTCGCGGACAACACGATATCATTTCCATCGTGGTTCTCACTCTTTCATGATCTTATCCTGAACATTGAGAGGACATATACACTTTAACAACTGGGTGGGGCCCTGTCTGTAAAGTGTCATGCCCAAATACACTCCGCGCATCCAGTGGGGCTCGAACCCCCCACCACCAGGTTACAATTCGAGCCTGCTAACCAATAAACCCAAGAGCCAGATTAAAGAAATCTTGTCTGTCTATAATGAGTGCATTATGTTAACTTCATTCAAGCAACACATTGAGAAAAAGCTCAATTTCAAATAAAAAACATTACTAAATGGGGCCACTAAATGAATATAAATATCAATACCTTCAAGGACCAGACAGATGCTGATCTTTATGGGTCTTGGTGGTTGGCCGAGTTGTTTATGGTCCGAGTAAACATGCAGCCGAGTTGACAAGTCATTTGTCTGTTTTGCAGCTCAGATAGGTGGGTTTTGAAATAAAACCGACAGACTGAAGATGGAACGGTTTAAAATCGAATGTAATCGTATATCTTTGAGATTTTCAAGTAGTTACTTATCTTTAACGATGTCAAACGAATAGGTTCTGGACTCCGGCGCCGAAAACGTCAACCTAATGAATCGGTATGCGGAATCGGGTACGAATATTCGACGTCACCATGTAAACCGAAACAACTTTCGCTTTCATTTCTCGTACTTTTCAAAATATTTTTGGATATGTTGGAACTTCTCGTATTACTTGAGAAGTTTAAATGATCATCCTTTGTAATTAGAGAGCTTAAGAGCGTTCACGATTCTTGTATTTTTGATTAAATGTTTTACTGGAATCCAAGATGGCGGCGCCCAGGTTCCGAAAAAAGGATCACTTTTTTTTTTCTCATAGTAAAAATGATAGGTCGGGTCTAAAACACTCATTGGCAAAATCGTCTTAAAAAAAAAACAAAAAAAGAAACGGTACTACCGCGAAACGATCTTTGATCGTGTCTTGCTTCGCAAGACACGATCTGCGATCGTTATAAATCTACGTCCAAAATGACGCGCTTTCATGACTGCGCCCTACTTTTCCCGAGGTCTAATCTGTAGAATCACCGAGGGTCCCCGAGTGGTGATTCGCTTCTCCTTTTCTTAGCGATCCACAGATGAACGACGAGTATCGTCAACATCATATTGCCGTCGCGTCGGTGCTTTTGTTTGTTTGAATGGGGTTTTACGCCGCTTTCGAACATTTTTCAGTTATATCGCGGCGGCTGGAGCACCTAAAATGGATTCTTCCATGGTATTACTAACACCAGTACTACCATTACATCCTTTCCTAGCCTCCAGCTGCTATCCAACATAGGTTTACGATTTAAGACCCATTGGTGGGAGACAAATAGTCAGAAAGAATGAGTGCCGCCGTCGGGGATCGAACCCTGGACCTCTAGATAGACAGTCCTACGCGCTACAAACTGCGCTGTGACGGCGGCTCGCATCGGTGCTGACTCATTCATTGATCGCCGATTATTCGATATGTCAAAAACTATTTCCAAGACTTGCCGTTTTCAATTTGTCAACTTAAGCTGAAGGTAAGCGAGAGCATGTTATTTCATGTGGTCATATATTTCCATGGAATAGCCGCATGTGGCTGAGGTACTTATATTCCTTCATTTTTCATAAGAGGCATTGCATAATATTTGTTTTACTAAATATGCCGACTTTAAGAATTGTCATTGCAACTGATTTTATAAAGTCCACCACATTTATTATCCATGATAAATGCCCTGGTAGGGCGGAGCCTAAGTAACGGGTCGTTGCACTTAAGGCTAAGGGAAATCAATTGCAACTGATTTTATATAGTCCACCACATTTATTATCCATGATAAATGCCCTGGCAGGGCGGAGCCTAAGTAACGGGTCGTTGTACTTAAGGTTAAGGGAAATCAGCTTTTATCGAAAATAACCTCTTCTAAAGAGAGTCGACATTAATAACTCGAGACCTTAAATCGTACATAGGTAACCAAATCCTCGTAACTTCGGCTTAATCAAGCTGAAGTTACAAGGCTTTGGTAACCAAACGATGAAATGTGTTCACTCTCTCAAAGCACGTGAATCCTTAAAGTTTTAGGATACAATTATTTGCACGCGTTACCGATGATTACCGAAAAACCCAAACTATTCAAAAGTAAACTCGCCAAATTACGTCACGGTTAAGCCCCGCCCTGCAAGTTCATTAATAACGCAGAATAACACTGGAAAAATATTGCCTTCGACAACAAAACCGCTGCAATATAAACCCTTTCCAATGTTATTAAAGGTCGTCTCGCGTACTTTGTTTATACCCGCCCTGCGTTCAGGATCACCGAACGGTGCAAACAGTTTTCCAATTGTAGTCCGCTTTGCACGCAAGTGCACGTGCAAAGCGGGGTACAATTGCAAAACTGTTTGCGCAGGGCTGGTTATATAGAGATCAGAAATCTATAAGGAATCTAACAAGATCGATATTGTTTTCATTTTGGTCCTTTTGCGTCCTTGTATGTGGGGCATACGACTACCCTTGATTTTTAATTCAAATCGACTTACATCTTGATAAATGTACCACAGTGCCTTGATACATAAGGATCCATGTGTATCAGATGAAAACGTAAAAGATAAAGAAAAACCCAAACAGGCAATATAAACCTTTATTATACTGCAAAGAAAATTCAAGCATTTTCATTGATTGATGCTTGAAACAAACGATAATCTTCTTCATCACACGATCAATAGATTTTAATGCTTATCACATTTTAAGTAATATCGATTCCGGATGTTTTGTGCTACTATTTTATCCCTAAGATGTAGTTTTTAACTTTTTGAGTGGGAATAGGTTGATGGGGGGCAGCAATGTACAAAAGGGAAAAGTGTTGTTTTTTTTCTCGCTTCTCTTCGTGACGCGTTGTCATATAACTGTTGAGTATGGTGATGAAGTAGAGAATTACAATCCAATACTATTGAATTCATTTTTTTTTGCTCACTTTGCTAAATTCATACAAAGTGAACCCTAATGAAGCCAGGCAGAAGTTTATCATGACAAGGATTTCCACAATCACCATAGGTGTAATTAGGATTTCGAAAATGATACCGTCACTCAGAAGGCGAATACCAAAACATATATGGGATAAAGGAAATATATATGGATTGTGACCAGAGATAAATACCCATCGACCCTCCCCTTTTTTTAAGATTTGAGCGTTGGTGAATAATCAAAATAACGTAACTACCGCTTAAATAAGCTGCGTGTACGTTGTTTTGTCATTCATCTAATGTATTTTACGAAAAAGAATTTATCTGCATTACGCACTTGCATAATGTGTGTAGGTAGAACTTTCCGCCCTTGATCATGTTAATTATTCACAGCGGAGACAAAAAAAAAAACTGACAGCATAAGTATGCCACTAACAAACGGTTCTATGTAGTCCTGTCCCGATCGCTTATCCGGGCTAAAATTTTGGAATTCTTTTTTATTTTTAATACCGGGTGAAATTGTTTCTAGATGATATCATGAATATGCATATTATTCTAAAAATAGACCCGGACGACGGCTGACATTTATCGGCAGATTATGTGGCTTTGGCCTATCAGGTCAATATGCAAATCACTGCTTCGTTGCATCATAAATTTTCGATAAATTAGCCTTTGTGTTGATGTTTCAAAAAATTTCACTACGTTGCGCGCAATGGACAGACACTTAGCAGTCTGGACAGCCACACAGAATATCAAACAAGTCCGGCTAATGATTATAATACGGGCGAAAGACCGGGCCGAAGGCCCGGTCTGAAGACCGCCTATAGCTTACAGGTATATATAGAGAGAAAAGAAGTAAAATAACTAACAATAAAATTAGAACTCATTTACCGTTCAACCCAAATCGTCCATTTTGATTTCCCCATAAAAAGCTCCTATGTCAGGCCGTGTCCGTTTATCTCCTTCCGGTCACTCACTTTCTTATACCCTGAATAGGTGTTTCGAGACACAGTCTAATTTTTTGCAACAACAACAACAAATTTCCGACTGGTTATCAAAAATTGCTTTAAAGAAGGCTTTTAGATCTATAAATCGTACATTACAGTCAACCTACATTCAAGAAAATCCTTTTTAAAGAAGGAAAACAAAATTTAGCAGTCATTTCTTTAATTATTCGTCAAAAAGTGATTTTGTGTAACCTCTTCGACGGCAGAAAATTCAAGTTCAAAAAATGTTTACATTTAAACAGTGACGTCACCGAGCCTCATTCTGAATATTGATGCAGAGGTGGCACTCCAGTATTCCTGTACTTCCAGGTAGAAAGGTAACCTTTAGACTAGAAGACATATCTTCAGTCTATGCATTTTTTGACAAAAAAAAAACAACAACAAAACCAGCTTCTGTCTTCAAGAAATTTTAAAACACCCATTATTAAAGTGATTTTAGTATTTTCAAATTCATAAATTTCAATACTGATCTGTAATAAAAAAAAAAACAAAAAATAAAAAAATAAGAAAACACATTTATCCTATACTTTATTTAGATTTGTTCCATTTTTGAATGTCTAGAACAGGCACTAAAGTCTGGAAAAATGTTAGAAAGGGAAAATTGCTTGCTCTAAGAAACCAAACTATTTGTACTTACAAAGGATGAAAGGATTGTTTGTTTTGGTCTTTTTTATGTTTACATAGAAAGCTAATATGAGCAATGGCCATGAGTTTAAAGTCTTTCTGCATTGCTTCTGAACTTGGCAATTTTAAGGCTAAAGCTTATAGTAACCTGGTGCATTAGATCTACCTAGTTTTAGCCATAAACATGGACAATTAAGCATTGACTCGAAATAAGAGGTTGTTTTAAAGCGCTGTATGAAGCCATTTACAGATGAACAAATTCTAAATTTTCCAAATTAGAAGAAGATGTAGACTTACAAAAACATAGATATATTTTTAATATCAGTTACTTACATAAAAAATGTTGTCTAAAATAAAGAAATTGTATATCTAAAGTTTTCTCATTCTCCTGATTTTAATTGCTATGCTATATAGCAGCAAATAGCAGTATTTTGTAGGTAAAGGTTAAACCCAATAAAAGGAAACAATGCAAATAGGATAAATTGACATTGGTTAATTTCATTTAATTATTCTTATACTGTTTACCTAGAAATCTGATAAATGAAAAATTTGTCCTGCTTTTTGTGTTTCAAACTATGTACAAGGTACAATTAAAAATATATACATGTACTGGTATAATCAAACAAGAGCATTGCATATGGGTGCCCAAAACCACAACAACAACACCAAAGAGTAAAGACTCCAAGGTGATGACTGGACCTTGGTGTATTGTTTACACAGGCCCTCTAATAAAAAGGAACAAAACAAAGAAGATACATTAATCATAGCTTTAATGCAGATGATAACATCTTTATTCAATTTTGACAAATCTGGAGAAATTTAGAACAACTAAGAAAGACTGATATACTGGTGAACAACTGTTTATATGTGAAGCCAACTACTTTGAGGCTTCCTTTTCACTACTGTCTTGATTCAATATGACCAAACAGTTAACAACCTCTAGAATTTATGGTCAATTATCCTTGGTTGGAATCCATTTATTAATAAGAAATAAAATGTTATCCTATGTATCAAAATATTCTCTTCCAATAAATATTTTTTTCTATTATAAATCTAAAATAGCAATCCAATATACTATAGATATATATTTATATCTCTTGTATGAAAAATTGTGTTAACACATTGCTGTTTTTCTTACTGAGTTGTTAGTGTGCTTATACTCATAAACAGGTGGTTGTGGCTTCATTAAAAGCGAATTTCATATGTTTGCCATGGCTTTTAAGTTGACATGCTTATCTTAGTTGCACAGCAGTGCTACCACTCACAATATATTTCACTTTTTTTTCTCTTATTGTGGTGTAGATCTGTCACTATTTACCTGATAGTTATCAAGAACAATTACTTCTATCTTATAATAATTCATTTAAGGTGCTCTTGATGTGTTCGCACAGCATTCACAAGGTATTCTAGTGGTCCCAATACATAGACATATAGATGATTAATCTAGATCTAAATAATAGAATTCAGCAATTTAAGATAACTACCGGTATAAATGGACCAAAGGTTGTTCAAATATATACAAGAAAAATATTGTATGGTTTTGTGTGATGTCTCTGTAATGTTAATGAGATTAAAGCATCTTCATGGTGTCGCCTCTTTAAAAACTTGCAATTTACAAAAAGTGCTTCTTTTTAAAATTATACTTAATTAGGTATAAATGGCAATGTCAATTTCACCAATAAAACTGTGTGATAATTCAATGGACACTTTAATCTGCCACATAGACACCATTTGGATTTGTGGAAATGGCAAACTGACACCCTTAACAGAAAAGACAGAAAAAACTTAGGCCTACTGGCTGGAGAGGGATTATCAGTGCATACCATTTCTAAAACAGTTTAATTTGCATGAAATGGTATGTGGCAAGATGTGGTCACCAGTCAGTAAATGTCTCATTACAAATATTTTTTTTCTTTCGCCCGTTTTCTAGGCTTTGCCTAATTTCATATTAGCTGAGTAGCTAAGTTATTCAGGGTATCGTTGCAGTTGATATGCCTGCATCAGAATTATATGATTATTTGATGAGAAGGTTTCACTTCACTCTTTAAATAACCAATTATAACTTGATGGTTGTCTAAGACAGTATAAAATTCGAACACAGACCCGTAAAATCATCCAGTCTACCTTACCTTTTGTTTATTAATTCTAGTCTATCACATTAGTCATGTGACTGTCACGTGACTACAAACAAAATGTCAGCGCCCTGTCAATAAACTATGTCAAACCAAAACAACCAAGATCTTCAGGTATTTTTTGAAAAATTACGCTCCCATGAATATATTTTGCGGAATTGTTGATATCTGGTAGACACCAAAGACATCTTTTCGGTTTTGTAAATGAATTTAATCCATCTCTATTGTCATATTTGAAACACAGGCACTTTCATTCAGGATGACACTTCTTTCATATCTCTGTAGAATAAATAATAGACAAGGTAGTGCAGCCGCCATGTTTAAGAGAACGGATGTTTTTTACAAGCATCGTTGGCTTCCGTCACAGGACGTGTTTACTCGTGAGAATCGAGAACCAAAATGGTTGTAAAAACATCCATTCCCTTAGAAAATGGCGACTGCACTACCTTGTCTATTATTTATTATGGTGATATAAGGTTGTTAACAAATCCTGAATCCAAGTGCCTGTGATTTGAAAGACCGATGACTTTTCTTGCAAATAGTAAATCACAACAAACTGAGAAATTGAAAATTGTTTTTAAATGCCGTTAAGTGCAACAAACTAACAACTTTTGCTGAACAGAATTACCTTTCTCGAACCAGTGATGAAGGCTCATAGAAAAACTAGCTTTTGGATATCAACAAAACTGCCATGAATCATGTTTTGTTGTTACTCAAATGCTGATATAGGATAATATTCACTAGACTTTGAATTGACAAAGAAAACAATGCACAGTATCCAATCCAGAGGGGGTTAGCCCTTGGGGGTAAAGGGGACTAGAGGGTTATGTATTAGTTCAAATATGCACAACACCTTTGTTGCCTAGTTATTTCATTTGTATAATAAGTTATCTTCAGACTTGCCACCACTCAATGATGGTATACAGTCAATTGTCTCAAAATGTAACAACCAACTTGTATTTAGAAATTAGGCTATTAGAATGAAATTTCTCTTTTCCCGACTTTTGAGTTCAAATTTAGGACCTCTTGACTAAAAATTCGAAGGCTTTAGGAAACCAGTTCTGTATTGTTTAATGAAACTTGAAAAAAATATATATGTGACCTGTCAAACAAAAAAGGGACCATCTTTGAATTTTGTAAAATGAATATTTGAAAAAGAGATTGGGTCCAGCATTGGTCAACAAGAGGTACCATTTCACTGGAAGATAGATTGAACATTCTTGATTCAGAAAATAAGCCCATGGTCTGCGCAATCCGCACAGTCTGACTAGGGTCGTTGTTTTATGCACTACCAAGATGGTCCCTTTTTGCGTGATGGGTCACATATGATGTATCACTTATCATGATCTCGATGAACTGATGAATCCTATTAATCTCCACTGACTTAATGCCAGAGGACTATTGTCATGTTTCTGTGTCTGATAGTGTCAGTCCATCTGTGTCAATTTATCTGCATTCTGCCAATAAGTAATAGTTAAACGCTAATAATTGAAAATTAAACGATTTAAACAGCCGAAAGGAGGGAGCGTAGCGACCGACTGAGGCTGTTTAAATCGTTTAATTTTCAATTATTAGCGTTTAACTTACTTAGTCTTTTTCCCGCCTTTTACATTATTGGCATCACATTGCACGATTTAAACGGAATAAGACGGATACATTTATTACAAGTAAACGCCCCACTCTTTCCAAATATGGAGTAGTTGAAATATGCACGCAAATATTGAATATTTATAAAGAGCAGTTAAAGAAGATAAATATGAAGTATAATTTGGTTTTATTTACCCGGCAACATAGATGAACAAAAATCTAATACTTTTCACTCCGTTTAGCATGTTTCTTTGAAAGAATAAAATACTTAACGGAATCGTATTATCGTATGTAATAAAAGGTCCCTTTATTGAATAAATGTGCCAGTAATTGTTTACGAACTTATGTATGAAGGGCAATCTAAAAACATAAACAACTAAGCAGATTATACTATTCTGTTGTGAAAAAAGATGTTATACAGTCCACCACACCTTGGATATATGCATATGCAATGACCCCAATTCGTGGATGTTTTCTTGTGTCATCAACTAAGTTAATTGTCTTTGTTAATTTTGGTGGACTATAAAACGCCTCATCTATAGCTGATCATGAAATGAGATTTTGCCAAATTTAGAAAGGGACCAAAAGTAATCAAACAAGAAGTTTATTGGAATTAACGCTAAGAAATAAGTATAGGATATATTGCACTGTTCAATTAGATCCCATTAGTTAGGGTTTCTTTTCTTGAATAAATGTACAGGCAAGTAGAAAAGTCGTCCTTCCATAAGAGATTCGACATGGTAATCCATGCCATGCCAGATAAAAATCTACATAGGATATTCGTTATACAACATATGCACGAGTTATACGATTTTCACGTGTACTAATCACGTGGTCATTGCATATTTATGAAGGGGTAGTTCTAGTCTGTACGCATGCGTGGATTCACAAATAAATCTCGACGTTTAAATGAAATAATGATCAAAATAAACCTGGGCTGGAAAGTTTATGGAAAATAAACCTTCAAAAAATTTGAAAATCCAGCCTTCCGATTGGATGATAATGTAGGACAAAGACTAAGCTATATAATTGTATTCCTACAGGCTTCCATGTGTTTGCCTGTCCTTAAACATTTTGGAGAAAATCATCATAGAAATTACTTCATGAAATGCAATTAATCTTCACAGGAAAGATCCTTGAAGGATGCTTATTCAGATAGGTAAAATTTATTTTGATTAGACAAAATACATTGATGGCTCAGCCGGAAACAGTTGTAATTTCCTTTTCAATTTATAGGCAGTTACAACTGTTTTGCACTGAGCCATAAACATGGCTGATATGTACAGTTTGAAAAGTATGTTGTTAAAAATTCTGTGATGGATTTCTACTAACTCTTACAAGAATGATCGATTTTAGAAATTCAGATTTCTTGAAGTAATTCATTCTGCAAAGATGAAGATTTTGCCTTTAAAGAACATATCAATGTCTCATAAATACTAGATATGGAGGAAATTTGAATATCATTTTCTCAGAATTTGTAAGTTAGATGACAACTGAAGTTTACTTTCCTTCAATGCTAGCCATTTACCTATGGTGTGAAGGAAATCTTATAGTGCTTTTAACCAAGTTTTTTTTTTTTTTAGTCCTGGCTACTTAGTACTACATGTATATAGAAAAGGTAATAAGATAACTCACTGTAATATTTTTCTTATTTTACTGCTGTTAAGTGGGCAAATACCTAAATTTATGACATAACAAAATAAATAGATGTCATTCAATAAAAAAAAATTAAGTCAATCGACCTACCAAATTATTTATTTCAATAGAATGTTGAAGGGTCAGTGCAAAACTATCCCAATTGCCTTTGCAGCGCTTTTATCAGTCATCAGCTAAGTTGGGTCCAAAGGACTCAACTAAAGGAGTTTTAAAGGTGTCATATGTATATGAACATTTTGGGCCCAACTTGAAGACAGAGTTGAAGACTGTTGAAGTTGAAGCCCCAGATGACTGACACATTAAGTAGACTTGAGAGTTATATGGCTTCTTACATGTACATGTATTTGTTGGTCTGAGATTTATAAAACCTGCGTCCCTTAATAACCCTGCCTAAGTTTTTATTAGCACTAATGATACTATTGAACTGACCCCACAAAGTGTTGTGTAGTATAGATATAATTGGGCAACTGAAATGCATACAGCCTCAACAGTTTACTTGTAGTTCCGACATTTGGGTGGCCCATCAACGATTTGCTTGGGGTTTATGTAAACAGTTTATAGCCCAACTTCATTCACTGTTTATTAGCAGATTATCTAGGCTATCTTCCTATCAAAGTGAAGTTCCATATTTACACTTGCAAATACACAACAAAAATTCTCATCTTACGGTAGATTGTCCGAATAAGCCAATATTTTTTTTTCTTAAATCTATAATAACTGCTGTCAGTCGTTATTGATGTGAAAAACATACGCAAAAACATACACAAGTTTATTCTAGTTTTAAACCATGTAAATAACTATTCTATGCGCATATCAATATCAGAACGTTTATTTCTCTCCGGAAAAAGTAACAACAATGGTATTGATACACAGATTGCTCCAAGAATTGTCCAGTTGAACCACGTGGTGCCTATATTTAGTATAGAAACAAAACCCAGGGATATAGTACTATTTATGTCATGAATACAGGTGAATACACCACCTGATAAGCCTTCGCCAACAGGATATGCTGCCTCAGCCACCATTTCATAAAACAATGGCATTGTACCATTTATAAATATCCCGATGAAAATACATGCCGCATATAAGGAAGGGAGGTTGAATGGTAAGACCGAGTCGCATATCAATGAAAACCAAATTGTGCTTATTCCCGCACATACAAATAATACTGTCAGATAGAATTTGCGCCTTCTGTAAAATAAGTAGGAGTATTTTGCCACCAGGATTCCAAAGAAGCATCCACATAGGGTGTTTAGAAACCCCATCCAACCGGCATCAACTTGAGACACATCGATTGATTTTACTATTACATCAAGGATTGAGGTCCACGAACTGCTGATCCCCAGTGGCATGGCTGCGGCGATACATATCAACAAAAATGGACCGTTTGTGAGGAGCGCCTGTAGCGCTCGTTTATAGTTCGTTCTTTTTATTGAAGCTGTGATGCTTGGAGGTTTAGGTGGCCTGTCGGGGAAATAAACTAATATCAAAACAAATAACAATACTGAAATAGCGGTGTGAACGTACATCAAGATAGATATCCCTGATTTTAACTCCGGTAGGTTTGTAACGGTACTGTTTGACGTTTCGTTAACACCACGAGAATCGTTGTCGATGGACCTTGTATACACTGGACCAGGAACAATTTGTGGCCCCACGATGAACGACACAGATAGTCCAAAATAGTTGAAAAATGAGCTTAAAGCTGTGGCTGTAGGCCTTTCTTCTACGGGAAACCAGAGCGCGGATATAAGAGGAGGTGCAGCGAACGGCACGGCGCCACATATCCCTTGAAAGAAACTAGTAAAGTAGACTATAGGCGTGTATATATGCTCCTCCAGTGTCACGCATCTTGCAGCAGTGCAGGCTACCAAGACGAACGTTGTTGAAATCATTGATAATCGAACGCCTTTACTGTCCGCAAACATACTGACTGGTATTACAGACAAAAAGAATGAAATATTGCCCAAATTTGGTAGTAAAGCAAGAAGTCCGTCCGACCATCCAAACACAACTTGTAACGTTTCAGCTATCGGTCCCCACGTATTCCACACCATAGCTTGTGTCAAACATGACAGCGAGAATACAGCCAAAATCCACCATCTTCTTTTATAAACGTATGTGTCTACATCTTTGGGAATCAGCGGTTGATGTTCAAAGTTTTTAAATTCTCCTGCTTCCATCTTGCTATATCCAACCACAATGTCCAACTTTACGGGTTTATATTGTCTTATACATGTAATGTACCTCATTGAATAGCCATTTCATTTATGATATCGGTACAAAATGAAAGGAACGTGATTTGAAATAAGTCTATGCTATTTTCGTATCTTGTATGTGACCTGACAGTTAAGTTTGTGGATAAAGGATTGTTGTTTATTTAAAAGATCGTTAATTTGCTTGTAAGTTCTATACAGATGTATTGTGATCACTGCCCATGAAAGCGAATTCTGCCCTGCGTTCAGGATGACAAAACGGTGCAACTGATTGGAACTTATACCCCGCAGTGCACGAGCACTTGCGTACAATGCGGAGTATAATTTGCAAATAGTTTGCACCGTTTTGTCCTCCTGAATGCAGATCATTTTATACGGACGAAGCTCGGGCTTTAATACACTATTCTTATTTTGAGAATTTATATCAATCTATTTGGGTGCCAGTACTTTCTTCTTTAAAAGTAATGTTTTCTCAAAATGCATTTTATGTATAAAGCCCCGTTCCCACTGTCACGGTTTGGACCCCCGGTTAGTCCCGGATGAGTGGTCCGGGGGAAACCGTGACAAACCGGGAATACAACCGTGGCGGCACCGTGAATATCCTGGACCATCCGGGATGAACCTTGTTGATCCGGCAACCGACCCCGGATGTTTTAAAATGTTTAATACAACCGGCAGTCACCGGGACTCACCGGGAGGATGTCAAGAATCGGCTTAATCCGGAGAAACACCGGCATATTCCGGGGCAAATCCGGTTCTCTACCCTGGCTCGACCGTGATAGTCCCTGATGATCCGTGGACATTTTCAGCTAAGCCCCGTTCCCACTGTTTGGACCCCCGGTTAGTCCCGGATGAGTGGTCCGGGGGAAACCGTGACAAACCGGGAATACAACCGTGATATGAAGGGGCGATACCGGCGGCCACCGGTGCGCTACCGGCGACGACCGGGGTTACACCGGGTCGTACCGGGATCAACCGGGATCACGCCGGCCCCTGCACCGTAAATACACCGTGGCAAACCGGGAACAAATCGGGATAGTCCGGGGTCGAACGGGAAGATCCTGCTAGTAAACCGGGGGTACACCGGGGCAATGTCGGGAATATGGGAATATGAATTATTTTTTAGAGAAAAGATCCCGGATCATCCCGGAATACCGGCTCTTTCCCCACCGGGAGGTACCGTGGGTGTCCGGGACCAACACCGTGACAGTGGGAACGGGGCTTAAACTCTATTTACGCACAAGTTCATTTCGAATCTGGAGAAGTAGAAACACCCATCTTTCACTTGTCTAGGTAAAGCACATTAAATCTTAATTTCCACACCTCTGAATTAAGGTTATATTTTATGTTGTGACATGCCCGAATCTTACCACTACATAAATACTAGTAAATGGATTATTCTTAACTGCTAGTTTTTTCTCTCTTCACACGGTATGTCCGTTTTAGAGAACACTTCGATGGTAATTCGTGACTTTGGAAATTATTTAAAAACGATATGGATAGGCATAGGCATAATGACTTTCCTTATAACATATAAATACATGAACTTGCATGAACCTTTTTTGTAAAACCATTCATACAACACCCATATCCTTTGATTAAAAATGGCTTGAGAAAATTTCTTTTGGATTGTCTCCAAATTTTTTCGAAAATTAACGATATGATCGACTTGGTATGTGGAAAATGGTAGAAGTAATGTAATAAATAATAAAAGGTAATTACCCTCTCGAGGATTTTGATAGCTATTTTTAGCTCCACTGGCTGAAAGCCACTGGGGCTATTGTAATGGCGTTGTGTCCGTCGTGCGTCCGTCCGTCCGTGCGTCCGGTCGTAAACTTTTTCTTTAAAAAATCTTCTCCTCAGAAACTACTGGATGAATTTCAACCAAATTTCGTAGCAATGATGCTTGGGTGACCCTCTTTCAAAGTTGTTCAAGAAATTTTGATCCAACAAAAATCATGGATTTAATGGGCGAGGCTAATTTCAAAATATGGTAAAAAGTGAGTTTTCTCAGATTTTAATTTATGGATACCAATCAAATTTTACGTGAATGATCCTTGGGTGACCCTTTATCAGTCTACCAAAAATTGTTGTGATCGGATGGATCGGATGGAAAATACGTATTTTATGGGCGGAGGTCATTTCTCTATATGTAATATAGTGAAAACTTTCAAAATCATTTTCTCAGAATGTTATTGATGGATATCAACCAAATTTCACTGGAATGATCCTTTAGTGACCCTTTATCAGTCTACCAAAAATTATTGTGATGGGATGAAAAATATGTATTTTATTTGCGGAGGTCATTTCTCTATATGTTATATACTGGAAACTTGGAATTCATTTTTCTCAGAATGTTATTGATGGATAACAACCAAACTTTATTTGTATGATCCTTGGTTGACCCATTTTCATGCAGCCAAAACTAATTGTGATTGGATGAAAAATATGTATTTTATTGATGGAAGTCATTTCTCTAAAAATCTAGTCAAAACTTTGATTTGCTATTACAAGAATTTCAAGCCTGTTGAGCGACTCAAGCCATTCATGGCTTTCTAGTTATGTATTTGTCACGATCATTACTCGGGATGTTTTCTTTGGGTTCCCTGTCATCGTGACTTGAAATCGAGAAATCACATTTTATTCTCGCATCCAAACTGGAATAAGACCAATCCGGCATTTGGATGTAGTCTATCCATATCATTCATTGGCCTACACTGTGTTCAAAAATGACAAACGTTGCAAGCTGTTTAGTTTTTTTATATTCCGCTTTGCACGCAAGCGCACGTGCAAAATGGGGTATAATCTGCTAATAATTGCACCGGTTTACCATCCTGAACGCAGGACTGGTCTGTGCTGATCTAGTTAAACGTTTTTAGTAAGGTTGTTGTTGTTTTCGTCATCGCAAAGGACCACGGATTTAAACCTTTTGATTCTACGTAGAGCCCCATTCCTTTTCCGTACCGCTCGTATTCCTGTACTAAAGCGGAAGCCGGAATTTTGTTACGAGGTCACCAAATTGGGTACGAGATGACTTTGGTACGACTTGCCGTGGGTATGAGTTGACAGTAAGCCTTCTAAAGCTTACTCATATGTTCCCTTTTCAGTGCTTTGATTTTATATCAAAAATATCTTCAATTTCATTTGAACCTAGTTAATCGTATGTGCCGCGTGATGCTTCGTATGAAGAATACAACTAATTGAGTTAATTAAAGTAAATGTGACCAACCTACTGTCTTGTTTGTAGTTTGTAGCACACCAATGATATGGACCGGGTTGCATCCCCGGCGACGGCACACTTCCTATCCGACATTCATCTTCTACAAATGGGTTGATAAACTCCAACTACCCATTCGAAAACGAACATTTATGATACAAAAATAGATAAGATACATATCGACTTACAATTATTCACATCGAACGTTATACAGACATGGGAGAGTTAGGAACTGTTCCAAATTTGGAATTTCTGCGCCCCGGCACAATAGCTCCACCGCCGGAATTTTTGCGTATAAATTCAAAGTAAGGTAGGAGTTTGTCTGTCTTGCATATGCATAATTTTTCTACGTCGCCTTTAGAAATCTGCTTATCAATACGCATAAAAATCTTTAAAAATCTGCGTATATTCTACTATTAATGCAGAAATTGTAGGAAGTGTTGTTTGCGCACGTATGCACAATTCTTCCGCCCAATGTTTACATATTTGCAAATTCATTTTCGCAAAACCCCTTCGTGTATGTTTTGGCGTATACACTAAAAGAATTAACATAGTTTTTTGACGCAGGCTGCATGGGACCCTACATTTATGGCTAAAACAAACTAACTCAAATCCAGGTAGAGATTAGCGACGTGGTCTACGATTGGATGCGTGTGGAATTTTGAAAAGTTTTGGTGCTTTGTCGCAGACTTATTCCAAAGATAATTTAGAATAACCAAATTATCTTAGAAAGATTAGTGGTCAATTCCGTAATTGACAAAACAGACTGTGTCATTTGAACAAGGATAATTCTAGCTCAAAATAAAATGTGCAAAAATATCTCATTTGGCCAAATCTAGTGAGATATTAAGAAAATTTGGTGATAAATTTTACCAAATCCTTCACTAAATTACAATTTTGCTTCAAGATTTTTATTATTTCACTTAGCCAGTGTCTTATGAGATTTCTGCCAGAAAAAATGAGAGAATCTCTCAATATCTCACCCCAAAATTATCACTGTTTAAATATTCTAAGGCTAATTGTGAATAACTAAAATCCGTCACAAAAAGGTTAATTGATTCAGCTGCAAGAATTCATTAAATGCGCTTTTCGCTGATTTTGAAAGGAATTTGGAGGCTTTGGGTGTCGTTTACACCAGTACCTACTCACGATTTTTGTAAAACTTCACTGGCGTATTCTTACCATCTCATGCAGAGAGTAACATGCAATGCACAGCCTATCTAAACAGCAAAGCAAAAAAAATGACCAAAGGCGTATTTGTTCATTAGAAGCAAATTATTCCTAATGTTCACTACTTATAAACGTCTCGCAAATGCAATGTTTCTTTTGTGGCTCAGTATATTTTTAGGCGTTTACAATGATATTTTATTGGACCGAGGTCGTCTACAGTTAACAACACCAGCTACTGTTAACAACATCGTTAAGCTGACAAATTGAATGATTTTGGAATTATTTTGGAATGATAGAGATTGAGTGTGAGATTTCAAATGAGAAATTAGCTATATTTTATTACCCCCTATTAAAATATCAACGTACTTTCCAATATGTCTACTTCTACGGACAAATCTGATGCTTTATAGTGTAAACCAGCAAAAACATAATGGAATAATTCGACAAATTACAATGAAATGTCGATCGTTGTGAACGTTTTTGAATTGTTTTTAGCTCACCTTAGCACGAAGTGCTCAAGGTGAGCTATTGTGATCGTACAATGTCCGTCGTCAGTCGCACGTCGTCTACAATTTCTTTAAACATCTTCTCCTCCTAAACCAGTGGACCAATCTTGATGAAACTTGGTAGGGATGTTCTTTGGGTCAAGCTCTACCAAAGTTGTTCAAATATGAAATCTACCCTTAACTTTCCTTTTACCCTAAACATAAAGGGTGAAAATAGGAAACTCTTCAAAAATCTTCTTCTCTGAAACCAGAGAGCAGACAGCATTCATATTTGGTATGTAGCATCATCTAGTGGACCCCTTACCAAATTTGTTCATATCAAGACCCTGGGGTTCTATTTGGGCTCAACCCGGGCACATCCCTTTAAGCTCTTCCGAGTACGAAGGGTAAAATAGGAAAATCTTCAAAACTTTTCCCTCTCTGAAATTAGAAGGCAGACACCTTTTATATTTGATATGTAGCATCAACTAGTGGGCCTCTACCAAGTTTGTTTAATTATCTTTAAAAAAAATTCCTTGTTGACATCTTCCTCTCTGATTAATGTGATACCCCAGGGTTCAAAGAGACTCAGGTGAGCGATCTAGGACCATCATGGTCCTCTTTTTTAACGTTTTAGGAGCGTTATGAGTGGTCTGAGTGAGTGTTAAGAATGGTTTTGATCGATGAGAATGTCAATTTCACGATGATAATAACGGTACTTCGTTATGTTTCAGCAAGATGAGATAGAAGCCCTATCAGCAATATATGGTGATGAATGGTGTGTGATAGATGATAAACACAGAATTTTCTGTATCACAGTTACTGACGGAGCTGATAAGCCTGTTTGGAAAATTTGTATACAGGTATATTTTGAGTATTAAGATAAAAAATTTATTATTGTCTTGGGATCTATCTGATGTAAAAATGCTAATGATCCCAGCATTCTTTTCTGATATTTTATTTTGCTGGGTATTTTTTGGAACGAAAAGTCTTATTGTTGTCAGCACGCTGGCGTATACAGTTCAAGCGGATGCGTAGTTGTGGGCTTAGGCTTTGGTTCCGTGCCAAACTTTGGCATTGGCCGTACCTTAGTTTTATTAAGGACATTTGCTTGAAACTTTAGAAGACGATTCCAATGAGGTGATGCACGACAGTATACGTTAATTACTTACTACTGTAGAAACGAGTTTTAGTTTTGACTTTCGCAAAAATGATCGTTAGATGTTTAGTGAAACAAGTAGAAGTGTGTGGCATTCGCATGCGGTACTCTATTTACGCTCTTTTAGAGGTAATGTTCTCAATATCAACTGTTACCAGACAAGGTAACAAAAATATAAATTTTAAGTTAATCCACGCCAAATGAAAAATTTTGAAGTTTACTTGAGTCGTGTTTTCTCTGTGATGTCTTTTTCCTCTTAAATTGCTAGCGAAAGATAATTACATAGTGCTTTGATCATTGATATCGTTATTGCAGTGCTTAAATATCGTAAAAGCTTAAACAATTTAACACTTACGATATTTAGTACTGCTTCGACAATGACGTTAATAACTGAAGTATTTGGTTAACTAAATACAACGATGTCTCCCGAAGCTTTACGACCATAAATTTTCTAATTACCGGTGTAATTCCTTAGAAAAGAACACTTCACCTCTACTAACCAGAAATAAAAGTTTAGAATGATTTTCTTGAAGCAATGATGTAATTGGACTTCCTCCGAGGAAAACTCGGTCACTTGTTTAAATTTAAGAAAAGCATTGAAGTCTCCGTTGAAGTAAAAAGAACCGCGTAGTGGAAAACAAAGGAAAGTCTTGTCAATCAAACATTTTCTTCCCAAAGACATTGAATGCGATAAACTTTAAATAGTCATCTAAAAATTGAACAGTACAAGACTTCGTCGCCTGGTAGGTTTTAAGTCACAGAAAGACCTGCCTTGCGTTCAGGATGCCCTAACAGTTCAAACTGTTTGCAATTTATATCCCGCTTTGCACGAAAGTGCACGTACAAAGCGGGGTATAATTTGCAAACAGTAAGCACCGTTTTGTCATCCTGAACGCAGGACTGGTTACGCCAATATACCTGATAAATAACGTAAATTTTGAAAACAGACTCGTGTATTTTCTTCCCCACAGGTTCACATGCCAGACAACTATCCAAGTGATGCCCCACCAGAATATCAGCTAAAGTAAGTACGTGCAATATTCATTTAATTGAAAGTTCAGGATAGCAGCCTAAATAGAAGTACTGGTTCCATGCCTACGTCCAGCCCTTATGTAAAATTTTCTGTAAATATTTCTTCTTGGTACCCAGCTCTCACGTGAGTGCATGTGCGTCGCGGAGTTTCATTTGGAAAGCGTTTCATTGACGTTCTCATCCTAAATGCAGGGCAGGATATCCATACAGAAGAACAAATGAGCGCTCCTAGTTTTTCAACACGCATTCTATATGTTTCAAATGGTATATTACTGCCTACTTTTTTCCAAAGCGCTCGCCGTTGCTTCGTTATCCAGCCCTGTTTCAGGATGACAAAACGATGCAAACTGTAGGCCACTTTTAACCCAGCCTTGCACGTTTTGTGTGCAAAGCGGGGTAAAATTGGCCAACAGTTGGCACCCTTTTTTCATCCTGAACACAGGGCTGAACTCGATACATATTTTTATAAAGGTAAACAATTATAAATATTAGATAAAAGTTATTGTGAGGTATAATTCTGCACAAGAAAATAATTCAAAATATTTTTTTAAAACGTTCGAAAAGAATTCGCGCGAGCATAATGCAATTATCGTGCTTTGAAGATTAAAAAAGTATTTATAAGAATTTGTTTGAACTATTGAACTATGCGTTCGAAATTTAGGCATACTGTATGAAAAGGTTAACCTAAATTCAACAAAAATAGCCTTTCAGGTCCTTCGTTTTATTTTAATCAATCCATTATGTATACACTCGCGTTTAAGATATCATTCTAGGTGATCTCGACATAATCTTGTAATTGTAAAAAGAAAAAACCTTGTTGCTCGCACATTTCAATTTGTTCACAAACTGTAATGATGTGTCTGAAGAATTGAATTCATCCACAGTGCCCCTTGGATAAAAGGTGAAGAAAGACTGACTTTGGAAGGACATCTTGCTGACATATACTGGTATGTATATCTGTTGAAAGCTGTTAATTAACCCTTGTAATACTGAACCCATGATGTTCCTGTTTTGGCAGGAGGGAAAGACAATGATTAGCCTGCTCTTATCTCAGTCCAACCTACTGATTTTCCTTTATGGACTTGAAAGTTTGAACGTTATTTTTAAAAAATAATACTGACTCACTATAAGGGCTTTCATCACTTTGATTTTTCTTATTGATCATTAAAGGGGCAACATTTTGCAAAGTTTTAGGTTCAATTGCATTACGAACTTTTAGTGGTAACCATATCGATATAATTGTTATCCCACTATATTCTATTATGTAATTTGGCATATTGGTTATTATCAACAATTGTGTACATCGAAAAGCGGTATCGGTACAGGGAATTTATATTTGAGAAAAAGAAATGCGAAAAATAGAAATTGTTTTCAATAAGAAACTTTTTTTCGTCCATAGTAATGTCGTCCACTAAGGACGATTCTTGTCAAATTCAATCCCCCTTTTTTCGATTTAGGGAGCTCTAATGTTTCGTAAGTTTTATCAAAATCCTTGCACCATTGATAGAATATTTTAAAAACCTTGCACCCAATACCAGTGTTTTTGAAGCAATTACATAAGTTGCCATAGGGTTGAAAGGTAGTACATTATATTGGTTGACTGGTATAGTTTTGTGAAACTTTGTTTACGTGGAGATTAACCTCCAAAAATGAAGGTTAACATTTTGTACTATCTCCCAGATAATAAAATATTTACCCAAATTTAGGCGACAAATATTTAGCCTGGTGGTAAGGTAGTGGACCCGTAATAGTTCCGCAACGTTTCGGAAGTCCTAAACTTTAACTGTGTTAATCGGGATTTCCTAATGACTTTATTATGAAACCTTAGTAAGCATTGTGAAAGATCATACCTTCCGAAACGTTGCGGAACTTTAGGGGCCTACTAACTTAATACAAAGAAGTTGCGAACAAATGTGCCTGGTTTCCTAAATGGGTTTTGCGGCTGTCTCTTAGGCGCATGAAAATGTGAACATTGCATTGTTATAGACAGTATAAGTGACGCTTTGTTTCCGTAGTCAACGGTCTCAACTTGTTTAATTTTCTTTCTAATTTTACAGTGAAAATATTGGTGAAAGTGTAATATACTTGTGGGTTGAAAAAATCAGGGAGTTTATACAGAGTAAAACCAGTAACAGAATAACAGGTATGTGTTTCAAGAGAATTCAATCAAGTTTCTCTGAGTATCTTATTGAAATGCAACAACTTATTTCAAATTGAGTCAGCCTGTATGGCTGTTTTCCCTGATATGACTCAGCATACTAAAATTATCATGGTATTAATTTCGCCAGGTTAGAAACTAATTAATAAACCAGGGTAGAAGTTACGATTTCTGCATTGAAAAGTTGCTAACAACACATGACAACACGACAGATTCGTGTACTGCTGAACGAATTTACGTTTTTGTCAGAGTACATGACAATTCGTTTCCTCTCGAAAGAAAATATATCATCCTAACAAAAGACATATACACATTCAATGACTTATTTTGTAGATCATTAGAAATAGGAATTGCCACAATAATTTTGTTTTTAATCTTTTAATTTTGATCAAATATGGCCATTGATAAAACAAGAATGATTATTCCGTTAATAAGACTGTTTTAAATAAAAACGAGTTATTTCCCTTTTATCATCTTTTTTAGCTCGACTATTCGAAGAATAGGGGGGCTATTCCGGGCACCCGGGCGTCGGGGTAATGCTTTGGTTAAGGTTTTACGTGCAAGTGTTTAAAATCTCTGTTTCTATTACAGCTATTGCTTTGAAACTTTGCACATGCTTCTGTGACCAAAATATCAGCCTCTAGACAAGGATTCAATACTCTTATATTGAATTCAGTGGAATTTTAACCCTTTTCGGACTTAAGTTTTGACGTGCAAATGTTGTATATCTGTAATATCTCTATATCTACTAAAGCTATTGCTTTGAAACTTTGCACATGCTTCTGTTACCATAATATCAGCCTCTTGACGAAGATTCAATACTCTGATATTAAATTTCATCAAATTTTAACCCTTTTCGGACTTAGAAATTCTTGGTTAAGTTTTGACGTGCAAATGTTGTATATCAGTTATAGCTCTATTTCTACTAAAGCTATTGCTTTGAAACTTTGCACATGCTTCTACGACCATAATATCAGCCTCTTGACAAAGAGATTCAATACTCTGATATTGAATTTCATCAAATTTTAACCCTTTTCGGACTTAGAAATTCTTGGTTAAGTTTTTTTGTGCAAGTGTTGTATATCAGTTATAGCTCTATTTCAGAAATTCTTGGTTAAGTTTTTTTGTGCAAGTGTTGTATATCAGTTATAGCTCTATTTCTACATAGACTTTTGCTTGGAAACTTCACACATGCTTCTGTTACCATGATATCAGCTTCTAGACAAAGATTAATTACTCTGATATTGAATTTCATCGAATTTTAACCTTTTTCAGACTCAGAAATTCTTGGTTAAGTTTTTACGTGCAATTGTTGTACATCAGTTATATCTCTAATTCCAGATATTGCTTGAAAACTTTGCACATGCTTCTGTGATCATAATAACAGCCTCTTGACAAAGATTCAGTTCTCTGGTATTGAATTTAGTGGATTTTTAACCATTTTCGGACTTAGAAATCTTGGTTAAGTTTTTATGTGCAACTGATGTACATCTGTAATATTTCTGTATCTACTAAAGCTGTTGCTTGTAAACTTTACACATGCTTCTTTGACCATAATATTAGCCCACAGACAAAGATTAATTACTCTGATATTTAATTTAGTGATATTTTAACCCTTTACGGCCTTAAAAATCTTGGTTATGTGCAACTGTTTATGTTAGTTGTATCTCTGTTCCTACTAAAGCTATTTCTTTGAAACTTTGCACATGCTTCTGTGACCATAATATCAGCCTCTAGACAAAGATTCTTTTCTCTTGACTTAAAGGGGGTGTTCCAATTATATAGTAAAATGTGCCCACGCTTAGATTTTTATGATATTGTGGGTAATTGTAGTACTGGGTATACTGATTAAGGAAATGACTTTTTTTTCCAAAATAAGTAAAGAGGGTCGACCATAAAGTACCCGAAAGCACATCTTATCAAATGCAAAGGGGTGTCAGGAAAAAAATCACCTTGCAAGGAAATTTTGGAATCTGTAAAAATAATTTGCTACTGATTTAAAAGATAATTGGTGCCTTTATGTTTTTATATAGGTTGGGATCTTATGTCTGTTTCCTCCTAACAGATAGCCCAAAAAGTTCTTGAAAAATTCATGAAAATTCGAAAAAAATGAAATAACATTCTGAGTTAAAGGGTTAAAATGTTTAAGTTGTAGCTCTAGTCCAGTTATCAAACTCTTTTAAAATTAAGATACATATGTTCTTAATATTTACAGAAAGTTTCATTGAAATCGAAAACCGGTAAGTTAGTCGAAAATCTCATAGTGTAGAAGATAGTGGGTGGGGTAAGATATGGATTTCACCCATCTGAGAATCTTAAAGTGTGAATAACTTTTCAACGGCTGTAGACAGGATGTTCATATTTCATACATAGATCCTTTGTGACAAAGCCTATTTACAAACATAAGTCAAAATCAACTGTCAAGGTCAAGGTTAATTATCAAGGTCATTGTTATAAATAAAAAAATTTCATTGAGCTTTGGGAACATACTTTGCAAAAGTAATGAATGATGATTTTGATTTTCAATTATAGTTTTTTTAAAAAAAATGTATTTCAATTTGTTCCTAACTCAAAGTCATTTCTGAAGGTCAATGTCAGATTTTCTTTTAAACAAACTCATTTCAGTTGGTTCCTTACTCAAGGTCATGTTTGAAGGTCAATGCCACTTATGAGGATGGTGTTTGAGGATTTGACACTACGTATTTTCTGTCACAATGCTGTAGAAGTTACTTGTTCTATGTTTTACAGGTCCGTTTTAGTAATAAGATTCCTCCCAAGAAAACGCGAGACACTTTTAGCAATAAATCAAAATTTAATCGAACTGTAGGTTATGAAATGAAAAACTTTGGAAGGAAAAACAGTGTGGGAAAAGAAGACAACTCTTGCTACAAGCATTTTCTTCTTTTTATACAGTGTTTTCCTTTTGGTAATGAAAATGTTGAGTTTTGGGATAGGCAATTTATATATTTGAATTTTTTAAGTTTACAAATGAAGATGAACAATAACTATATTCCTGAAGGACCTGCAACATTCCGGCATCGCTGATACATGTACTAGTCCTTCCTAAAATATACTTGCCTCCGGCCCGAGGGTTATTGTCTGTGCTGACCCCTAGTCTTAATTGAAATAAGAAATACATGTACTACTATAACGATAATACAATTTGAAAGAATCTTTTTCTTTCGTAAATAAATGATTCTCCTAGGTCTTTAGGTAAATGTTGTTTGTAAACAAAGAGGAAAGAATGAAACTAAATCACTCACCTGAGTTTTATTGGTCACTGAAGTGACCTTCTGACAAAGATTCGTAGAAATTAGCCTAGTTGTAGAGATGTAATTCAATGAAAAGGGTCAGCATAGAAATTATTGAAATTGGTATATTGGTTAAAAAGATGTTGTTTTTTTCCATCCGCCAAGTCAAACAGATTTTTATGCAAATTTCAAGAACAAAGTTTGCAATGGGTTTCCAAAGGAATATTCTGGAAAAGTTGCATTGAAATTGGCTTCTTGATGGTTCAGGAGGAAATGTTGTTCAAGGATTTAATAGTGAAAAAAGCCATGGTCATATTTATGGGCCAATCCGAATTTTGCGAACAATCTTTGCGAAGGGTTACTCAAGGAAAGTTCTGGCAAAGTGTCATTGAAATTGCCTTGAGGGTTAAAGAGGAGAAGAAGTTTTAAGAAATTTGGAAGACGGAAGCCACATGATGCACAACCTGCAACGGACTAGGGATCCTAAAAGCTACCGTCGGGAATGTTGTGCTCTGGTGAGCTAGAAATCAAGAAACGATACAGTTCCCTATTTCGTTAAATTATATCTAAATATTACATTTATAATAGAATTGAAAAGTTTAAGAGATATTGTGTAGCCAATTTAGTGAAAGTAAGACTTTAACCTTTGAACTCTAGTTGCGACAAATGACATATTTTCTGTTTCTTTCTGATCTAGAATTGTGTTTATCTAATCAAATTAAACCAAATAGTTTATGGTAATTCTTTTAGACATTTGGGACAGAATTAGTCCATTGAACATAAAAGAAACAAAAGATCTTTTAAAAACATTTATGCCCCAATAAGAGCAGGCCAATGACCTATTCCTTGTCAATTAACAAAGGCCAATATCTCAAAAAATATGATGAGTAGAGTTCGTGCTCAGGTGAGCTAAAAACAAACATAGAATAAACAAAAATGCTAAGTTTTTGTATTTTATTTTAGTGTAACCTAAGACTATCATCAAGTTACTGGATGTGTTAACCCGAGATCAAATATCCAACCAAAAATAAACATTGTATTTCTTGAATAGGCTCGCATGTTTGTTTATTTTTGCTAAGTTTAACCTTTTAGGTGAAATTGGACATAGAACTTGAATGTGTATTCATACATACTTTTAAGCAATTTTTATTTTTGATAACATATAACTTTTCGTTTTATATATTCATTATCTTAATAAATTTCATAGACTTTACATTACATGAAAACTATGCATATGCAATGCATAAATTGATAAGTACAAAGAAATTATAGCATATTAAACTACCCCATCCACTGACCTAAACATGGATGACCTTGACCTCATAGATTTCAGATCTCAAGTAATTTGATTCATTATGATGTCACATATGAGTGGTGTATCTAGAAAAGGATTGAAGTAATTGGCAAATATCATTTTTTATGATGTGCAGACAGATAGGCAAATATCTAAGAGACAGACAGATAGAAAGCCATTCACTAGCACACAATATTTTTCCTATTCTTTCTACTCAGGCAAGTAAGAACAAATTCTGTAAAACTTACTATTAGATACTATTGAAATTTTTGCAAGGTTTAAAGAAAATCAAGTAAATTATATTTTTCATCTTACCCCACCCACTTTTTCAACATTGGGGTAAAGCAAGGGCTGTAATTTGACCCAGTTTAGTGATACAAAAAAACATCTTATGCAGTAGATGCCTTGACTAGTTGTTATTTGCAAATTTGTAAAAAGATCAATGCATTGGCACTTAAATAATGTCTATTTCAGGACATAATACAAGATTTTGGATGAATTTTGAAACTAAAGATATGTATTTATAAGCATAAAAAATAATGTTACCGGTTTTTAATCTTCTTTAAATTTTTACACAAGAAAGAAGGATAGTAGAGCTTATTTTTTGAAGAGTAACTAAACTGGACTAGCATCAGAAGGTACTAATCTATGCGCTCAAAATTTATATTCACCTCAATTTTTTTTAAAAAAATAAGCAATTTTTATATTCAAGAGTATAAAAATTCGCCCAACAACGTCAAACTTACCATTTATATATACATTATCTTAATAATTACTATAAACTTTACAGTACATAAAAAACTATTAAAAAATTGATAAATATAAAGAAATTATAGCATATTAAATTACCCCACCCACTTACCTCAACATGGATTAAGACAAGGGGGTGTAATTTGGCCTCTTTTTGAGATATTGACAAATGAAAGTTTGTTCTGTGGTACATTTAATGTGTAGTATGTATATGCAAAGTTTCATGAAAATCCGTGCGTGGGCACTTTTGGAACACCTCCTTTATTGAATTTCCAACGTCGATATTGATTTGCTGTTACTATCCAGCACTAGGAATAGTTGAGCTTTGCTGTCCTCCGACAGCTCTTGTTAATATATATTTTTACTTTCGATTGACTAATATGATTTCTCATGACATTTAAGAGGATGACAAAAGTTCTGCCATTATGGTAACGAGGACAGAAGAAGTTGATGATGATGATGATTTTGACTACAGTCAATGGGAGCTAGAATCGTCAGTGTCGGATTATTCTGACCACAGTTCTGAATCTAATGAAGGTAAACTGACAACAGCCAGTTTTTCTATTTATAATTTTCACTCTAGTTTAAACGATGAAAGAAATCGTTGATGTTCTGCTAAAATCTCGTAACTACAGCTTGTTTAAAGCTGTAGTTACGAGGTTTTGGAAGAAAATCGACGAAATTAAGTTTGAAAACTTTTACTTCTCCGACCTTTTTAAATTTTGTTTTTTACAACATTGTCAATTATTCGGACATTTCTTTCATTCTGGCCGTTTTTGCCTACAATAATTAAGTAGAAAGCCGGTAGTGTATGCTTCGAACAGAGTGCTCGTCTGTGCAGACTGATCTTCGTCTATATGGTCTACCAAACCTCGCCAACAGCAATATAATGCGTGAACAGAAAGAGAAATGGTAAAGGCCAAAATGAAAAAAAAATACTCAATAGAGCAAACAAATTTTTGTGTGTATCAACTTTCGTAAAAAACTCAGTATTCAACTCATTGTTCTCTCAAGACTTCTTTTGAAAATATTTGACCCGTCACGCGAAAAGGGACCATCTGGGATCTTTGTAAATTAATTATTAGAAGAAAGAGATTGGTTCTAGAACAGTCCAACCAGATGTCGCATTTCAAAAATTATTTCACAGGAAAGTTGATTAATCATTCTAGATTCAGAAAATAAGCAAAGTGTGAAAAGTTTCAACCCTGGTCAGTCTACGCAATCCGCGCAGTCTGACAAGGGTCGACACTTCACGCACCACCCAGATGGTCCCTTTTCGCATGACGGGTCACATTTATATCTATGTTTCGGTCTCCTGTTATGAATGTACACAATTTCTATATTTCTTTTGAAGACTGGGAATGCCCGGCCATATTTCACGGAACACCCATCACAGACAGACGGAGTACATTTCAACCTCATTTAGCGCCAGTATTTCATAAATCACAGGTACAGTTAACAACATCGAGAAATTGACATTCATCTCGATCAAAACTATTCCAAATCACTTTCAGCGTTCCATTCATTCATCCCAAACACTCACTCAAGCCACTCAGATACGCTCCAAACCTACTGAAAAAAAATGGAACCAACAGCGTCTATCAAAAGAAAAAAAGTTGGAAAAAATGCGGGTTCACTGACACCATGGAAATTATAATCGCCTGATTATTAAAGGGGGGTAATAAATATCGATAATTTTGTTCATCCCGAACAAGATTTGTAATACTGGAGTACCTCCCATTAAATTCACCATAAACTTGCTCTACACACTCATTCAATTTCATTCTAAAATAATTCCACTCATTCACCTTTTCAATTTCACGATGTTGTTAACTGTAAATACATCTGAATATAAGAATCGGCATTTAGGTGAAGTCTGTATGAATTCATATAAACTCTATCCAGGAAAAAGCTTTTAATCCTCGAAAATTCATTCAATCCAAATTTCTACACGTCTCAAAGAAACTATTACTCCTTTTCAATAGATTTTGGTTGCTATTTCAAGAATTGTCTTACCTTAATATACGACCGAATGTTTGTTTAATCAAACAAGAAGATACCAGATCAAACGCCCTTACGATTTGGCCATCAATGTTGTCTGTTGTTTGAATAGATTTAATGTTTGATATGTTTATTTGTCAACTATTAAATCAAAATATTTAAGCATAATATCAATTTCAATGCAATTAAACGGTTGAACCCCCCCCCCCCTCCCCCTAAAATCAATAAGAAAATAAATTTTGTAATCAAAGAAAAATAGCAGACATGCAAACTAGTAAATAAGCATAATTCTTAAACTTTGAATACTGCAGACTTCTGTTATAATGGTAGTAAATCATGCCTTAAGGAGTAAAAAAGGCTAAATATGACTAAGATATTAGCAACTTTCAATGAAACAATGATTATATATTTCTCAGGTAAAGTTAGTTTTAAACAAACTCTATGAAAACAAGAAGATTGCCAATGCCACCCATAACATCATGGCTTACAGAATTATCTCACACAATGATAATAAAATAGTTGTACAAGGATGTGATGATGACGGGGAAACACATGCTGGTTCCAGGGTACTGCATCTTCTACAGGTAAATAGGAAAACACCGTGGCTTACAGAATTATCTCACACAATGATAATAAAATAGTTGTACAAGGATGTGATGATGACGGAGAAACACATGCTGGGTCTAGGATACTTCATCTTCTACAGGTAAATAGTAAAATACCGTAACGTACAGAATTATCTCAAACAATGATAATAAAATAGTTGTACAAGGATGTGATGATGACGGGAAACACATGCTGGTTCTAGGGTACTGCATCTTCTACAGGTAATTAATAAAGTACCATGGTAAATAGTAAAACACCGTAGCGTACAGAATTTCACATTATAAAACAAAATAGTTCACGAGTACAAGGATGTTATGCCGACGATGAAATCCGTGCTGGTTTTAGGGCACTACATCTTCAACAGGTACATAATAAAACACCCCGTACAGAATTATCTCACACTATAACACACTATAATTGTACAAGATTGTTATGACGGCGGTGAAATCCATGCTGTATAGTAAAAGACGTAGCATACGGACTTATCTCCAACAATAACAACAAAATAGTAAAAGAAGGTTGTGATTATGATAAGGAAAACCATGCAAGTTCTAGGGTAATGCAATTTTTCTTTGGGTAAACAGTGTTACACCATAGCGTAAAGAATAATTATAAACAAAATTATTTTTACAAGGTTGTGATGATGCATGCCGGTTCTAGTGTATCTTCTACAGGTTAAAAGTAAAACATTAAAGTGTACAGAATATATTACACTGTGAAATATATGTGACCCGTCACGCCAAAAGGGACCATCTGGGTAGTGCGTAAAGGTTCGACCCTTGTCAGACTGCGCGGACTATGCAGACTGACTAGGGTCGAAACTTGTCGCTTTTTGCTAATTTTCCAAATCTAGAATGATCAATCTATCTTTCTGTGACGGGTCACATATTATATTAATATATTACACAGTGACAACAATTCTACAATGACGTAGAAATTCATACTGGTTCTAGGGTATAACATTCCTAAAAGTTTATTAGTAAAGACACCGTGTCTTACATAGAATATCTCACCAAAGATCCAGTACCAAAATAGTTGGACAAGGCTTTGACGATAACGTGAAAATTCCTGCTAGTTCTAGGGTACTACGTTATCAGCTAACAAATTAAACGCGAATGCATACAGAATTATCTCGTGAAATAAGAAAAGTTATACTACATTGCAATGATGGAATAAATCTGTTCACATATTTGAAAATATCGTAGTTAAAAAATCTGGTGATCATTTTCATTGATTAATCTTTAAGGTAGTGGACCTGTATTAGTTTTGCAACGTTTCCGAAGTAATGAACTTTAACAATGTTAACCGAGGTTTCCTAATGACTTTCATTAGGAAACCTCGGTCAACAAAGTTAAAGCTCATGAGTACCGAAATGTTGCGGATCTATTATGGTTTCACTACCTTAATTTGATTTCGATAACATATAATGTTTAATTTATCGCTTTAGATCCTCGAAGCGGAGAATGTAATGGTGGTCGTATCACGCTGGTATGGAGGTATACTGTTAGGGCCGGACAGGTTTAAACATATAAATAACTGTGCCAGGAACATTCTACAAGAACAGGGATATATCAAAGAAAAGGTAATTGTGAATTATAAGTTATGAGTGAATAATGAGTTATAATCGCCTTTGCCATCTTTGCTAGATTTGAACAAAGGATGGCAATTTCAATATATGATATACAAGGGCGTAGCTCCCGCTACGCAATTTACGCAAGCGCGTTAAAGAAATAATCCTCTGTTGAAAAATATTGTTGATGAATGATCTTAACATCGAAACTACAGCTTTTCAAGCTGTAGTTACGATGTTTTGATTATACACCAACGCTCAAATCATAAAAAGGGAGCGTTTTGAGGACATTCATCTTTTGTCACAATTCTCATGGCACCTTTATACTATTTTTTCTTTGGTTGTCGCCTTCTGATTGTGTAAAAAATTCAAAGTCCTAGATACGCTTATGATATACTTGAACATCTGCTGAGGCTGAAAGGAAGGCATTGGACATTTACTTTATATAATTCTTGTAGTTTAACCGACGAAAATTCGTTATGTTGTTTTGTGTGATGCTTTTAAGCAAATCGACAAAAAAGTATCGAGGGGACAGTGCAAAAAATGGTGTGAGTGCTTACAAAGATGAAGACATAAAGAATAATCGTTTTGTTCAGTGTAAGATGGAAATTTCATTCATTGAGTGAACAAAAAAGCTATATTATCACGATGAAAATATGCCTTTTGTTGTTCACAAACTTTGGATCGATCTTGCACAGATCGATAGAAGCTTTTCCAAATGGTACAGATTGTTAACCATACTCTGGAATTGTATATTAGTCGATAGGCTGACAATCGTAGCAGCATGGAAGTGACACGTCTCCCCCTATTATTTAAAATCGAATTAAAAACTTTCAAGAAATGCATGTACATTAAAATGTTACATTGAGATTTGTTTTTATTTACACAATTTGTTCCATTTTAATGGGATTTTCGATTTTTTGTGGTGAGATTGTTAGTTTTGTTTGTGATTTTGCCCTGGCATGTAAAATTTATGGTTTTTGTTTGTGTTTGCAGGAGGATAAAAAGTCATCTAAACACACTGAGAACAAGAAGAAAAGATGATGACCATTTAAATTGTAGATTCGACGGTTGAACTTGTTTTGAAATAAAGATCTTACGGAAGTCCTCTTTTTGCAGTGGTCAAGACCAATATTTTCTGTTTTTCAATTTTTTTAGACTGAGCCCGAGGATTTTGCTTTGCACAAAACTCCCGCCATCAGACTTTACTCATAGACATATCAACCTGTAAATGAAATCATGTCCATTATAACACGATCACAATTCTGAAATTAAAAAAAAAGTCAAAATTCTTGAAATTCAACATTTCAATTTTCCGCGAAACTTATAACGCCGTTTAAAACCCACGTCACAATAAATACACAATGACGTCCTTTTTTCGGTTACAGAATAGTGTTGCTATTCGCTCTAAGCTCATTTGCATAGTTATTCCACTAGTGTAATAACACCCGTGAAATATCAAAATATTCAACGGGGTTATTTCACTCCCGAGACGTAGGTCATATTATAAATGCGTTTTACGTCATCGTGTTAGGATTTTACTTTTAAACCAAATTCCAGAAACATTCTTTGTTAAGTTATTATTTGCTGTTTAACTCATGGTGTATAGTATTAAACACTCATCTGAAATTAGAAGTTGTATATTTTTGTTGAAGAAATCTTTTCACTCAATGGAAAAAAATAACTAATACAAAATATTGTCTCTCGGCGACCTAAATTTGAATACAAATGACCAGTATATATATTTAATACAAGTAATACTATAAACCGATACAGCCATTTTTAATTCGACTATTCGTAGAAAAAGGGTGCTATTCCTGTCACCCGGGCGTCTTTGTCGGTGTAGTGCTTTGATTGTTTTTTTTACGTGCAAATGTTTAAAACTTTTGTTATTACGAACGTTATTGCTTTGATACTTTACACATACTTCTGAGACCATGAAATCAGCCTCCAACCAAAGATTCATTACTCTGATATTGAATTAAGGGGAATTATAACCATCTTCGGACTTAGAATTCTTAGTAAAGTGTAACTGATGTATATCTATTTCTATTTCTACTAAATCTATTGCTTGGAAACTTTGCACATACTTCTGTTACCATAATATTAGCCTCTAGATTCATTACTCTGATATTTTAGTGGAATTTTAACCCTCTTCTTACTTATTTTTTTTTTGGTAAGTTATTACCTGCAACTGTTGTTTATCAGTTATATCTCTATTTCTATTATAGGTTTTGTTTGGAAACTTGGCACATGCTTCTATGATCATAATAATATCCTGTAGACAAAAATTCACTACTCTGATATTGAATTTAGTGGAATTTTAACCCTTTTCGGTCTTCGAAATTCTTGGTTATGTTTTTAAGTGCAACTGTTGTATATCAGTTGTATCTCTGTTTAAGCTATAGCTTGGAAACTTTATACATGCTTAAATGACCATCATTTCATTCTTTCGACATAGATTCATTACTCTTGACTTTCATTTAATGGATTTTCAAATGTCGATATTCATTTGCTGTTACTATCCAGCATTAGGAATAGTCGAGCTTCGCAGTCCTCCGACAGCTCTTGTTTTGGACTCATACAACACCCTGGTGTGATTATGTACTTTCTTATGGATATCAGGCAGAAGATGGGGCGAAATAAACGAACTACGATCATTCAATGCTAGGAGAAATGAGCATTATTCTACCTGAATCGAAATCGTCTTCTAACAGCTGAACGGATATACAGTTTGTTGATAATCTACGCTATGTTTAAGACAAAATGAATCGCAATGCGTTGAAGAAATGGTACCCCACTTTGCTAGTAAACTCACATGCAACGCGAGTACCATTTTTTAACGTTAGCAAACTTTTTTCCATCCTGAATGCAGGGCTTGTTTAATGGTGGATTTAGCAAGACCATGTATTTCTGCTGCTTACTAGTATTTCATTCTACATCGGTGGCTCAGCGCGAAACAGTTGTAACTGCCTATATGTTTGTAGGCAGTTATAACTGTTTTGCACTGAGTCATCGTTATTCTTTGCAAAAGGCCATGTGTACAGAAAGAATATATCGTGAACAGCATAAGAAGGGTTTAGGTGCTCACGAGCTGGATATTCTATTTTTTCCATTTAATCCGTCGTAGTGCCTGGGTAGAAAAACTGAAAGATCGCAAAAAAACTATTGATCGGTTACTACACACTGTATCGTGGTTTTACTGCAGGAAAAAAATTGAAAATGTGAAAAAGGATGAAGTTGCTTTAAAATCAAATGTCCATCACATCGATGAAAGCTCATTTATTTGTATCTTCTTCGAATTTGCACCCGAGCTCAACCTAAATTACATCGCTTCTACTTAATTCCTGTGGATAGACTTGAGCAATTCTTATTAAATTGTCCCAAAAAGTAGCAATATAATTGAGACAATATTTTTTTCACCTGGAAAAGGATTAATTCCTCTGTTAAGCTCCATAATGAAACACATGGTATAATTTTCGAGGCGCAAGCTGGCGACTGCTTTTTTATCCTGAACCTAATAATGATTATAATGGTATTAAAACTGCTACAGAAGGAAGAAACACGGTTATTTTTATCGTAAAAAAAAAAAGAATTTTTTGTATTTATCTTTGTTCTTCCTTTGACTGTTTTTGTCACGGTCTAAATAACTGTTTTCTAATATCCCAAACCCGTAATACAAAGAAACTTGCGAAGAAAATGAGTCTAAATCATGGAGTAAGGGGTTGTATTTCGTATCGGTCCAGTGTAAACGCTAGATAACGTCATTTTATCTATAACGTCTTCATGTCGGGATCTTCTCCACTGTTCATTACATAAAGGTAGGTAAAATGTTTTACTATTTACTACGCGCCAAATTTAATTTGCGCAGACGATAATTTCTTAATCGATCAAAGTTCAAATATGAGGGTGTACCCTACTTTCAACAGTTTTACCATTGTATCGCGGCGGTCGTAGCATTTAATTATTGATTCCTGGTATTTCTCACAAATACCACCACAACCCGTTGGTTAAGCACGAATCAGTTGTAACTGACTATATATTTATAGGCAATTACAACTGTTTCGCGCTAAGCCATCGAATTTCTTTTCCGAATTTACAGCAGCTCGCCAAATTTATAGCTAACCCATTGATGGGACCAAATGAGGAAATGATGTTTGCGACAACTGAGTATCAAACCTGGGGACAACATGATTATGAGTCTTACTTAAAGTGCGAGCCAAATTTGACGGAACGACTCGTTAAGAGTGCTCCTAAAAATAAATCAGAACCAATGCGATAAAAGGAGAATCGTAACCGTTTGGCAATCAATGTAAGCATATTTCTTTTCCAGCTGTAGTTATGATGATTTGGTAGCCAAAACGACTAGCTTGTTAGTTGATAACGTGTTGATAATTTAAGTCGCATCAATTCGATTTATTTATGCTTATCTTTTAGAGTTAGCCATTAGGAATTCTAAGACAGTGAATTTTAATTAAGGTAGTGGACCCGTCATAGTTCCGCAACATTTCGGAACTCACGATCTTTCAGAATGTTGACCGAGGTTTCCCAATGAATCTTTCGGAAACCTCGGTTAACACTGTTAAAGTTCATTACTTCCGAAACGTTGTGGAATTAATACGGGCCAACTGCCTAAATATTTTAAGACCATTTCAACACAAAGAAATTGAGTTTCATGTTCTCCTGAGTTTGAATTATGCCATCCATGCATTGTTTTTGCATTTAATGACGGTGTTATAAATAATTTAAAATTAATTGTCCCATACTTCAACATAAAACTATCGTCAAATCTAGGTTTTTGCAGTCCATATAAGTCTAAATAGACGTCATAGGCACGCTTTATTCGTATGTCACGCAAATTGGAACAATCAGAGAACCCCACAAGGGAAATAGTTTAACAAGAGATAAGATCAAAGAGAGGCCAACCGAAGGTTGTATTTCTAAATCGACTGAGGTAGAATGGTATTTTCTTAATTCTGATAAATCTGTGGAAACCAAAAAGATAACGAACCTAGAAAGCCTTCGCAGTCTGACAAGGATCAAAACCTTGAATTTCTGCAGATGGGTTCATTCGATTGGCGACACAAATTTATAACCCGTCATGGGAAGGGGGCATTTTAGAATACCTTAACCCTTTCCTGTTTTACAAAATTTTGGACCTGTCCAAATTCAAAGGTTTTGCAGACGAAAATTTAAAGTGGATTTAATTTGAAAAATAACCATTCTGTAGGGAAGAAAATAGTGTGGAAAAAGAAGAAATTGCTTGTCAGAAGCAATTTCTTCTTTTTTCACAATGCTTTTTTAATCATAAAATCACAGGCACGTAAAAAGCAGGGATTAAACAGCAAAGGGTTAATATACAGAAATGTATACCGAGGGGTTATAGTAAGACTATTGTAAGTGCCTATATATTAATAGGTACTTACACTAGTGTTGCACTGACCCCTCGATATGCAAACCGCCATGCGAAGAATGGCCTTATGGGAACTTTGTTAAATAGATATTTGAAAAGGAAACTGGTATCAGCGCAGGTCAACATTTCAAAAAATCTCACTTGAAGTTAGATTGATCATTCTATAACAAAAAATGGAGAGAGTGTGATTTTTTTTTTTTTCGATGTTGTAAATTAATTCGAAAGATTAAAAACTAAATGAGCATTTGCATGTCATTGCCAGAGGTGCGTTGTTTAGATTAAGATTTTTAAGATATCTTAAGATTTTAAATCGAATTATCTCGCGTGATTCAGTTGAAAGTCTACGGCGCAGCCCGAGATATCCCGACTAAAAATCTTAAGAAATCTTGAAATTCTTAATCCTAAAAAACGTATTTCAGTACTTTCACTTTTGCACGGTTATTACGCAGGTCAGACAGCCACCCAATTTAATAAGGATATTCGATTAAACAGCGAGCCGCCTGATGAATGAATAAGATTTTTTGTTCTTTAGAGCGAGTTTTGTAAGCCGCTAAATAAGAATCCTTTGAATTCTTAATTAGAAAACGAAAATTGCTCGAGACATGCTTAAATGAGTAATTTTGACGATGCTGAATGTTTTACTCATAATTTTGGGGTTTACATCTTGCTATGACGAATATACCTCAATAATAAGCTATGACGCTCAAAGGCATGACTCTTCTCGCTGTGGCTGTGCAAGAGCGCAGAATTACGAGAGTTGTCGATTTGCTCACATTCGAAATTATTGGAAATATCAGGCAAATGATTAAATTATTGTGTTGTTGTTGTGGTGGTGGTGGTGGTGGTGGTGGTGGTAGTTGTGGTTGTCTTTTTGATCTTCGAAACGTAATAACATATACACACTGCATGAATCCACGAATTAGTCAAAGAACTCTTCACCCGATTTACACATCATTTAGGAAGCGACGAACCGTTTTGTGAACGTTTTGTCTTCTTGAACGCAAGCTGGTACCACATGATTAAATTTGCCTATTTTGTCTATATCGTATTATAGGATGAACTTTCAAAGATGTCGGGTGAGACATATAACCGGGCATTGACACGTGGAAACTTGTTAAATTCGTTTTAAAGGAAGATCGAGTTTTAGGGTTCGAACGATCAAACATATTAATGGTCCCAGTTTTTCCTTCGGATCCTAAGGATTATTTTCTTTTGGACGCATTAGCTTTAATAATAATAATAATAATAATAATATCTTTATTTCATGAAGGTAGAACATTAAGACATTTTTCAAATGAAAATAACATGAAAATAGTCTTTTTTACAAAGTTGCCTTCGTTATCAATGAAAAGAAAAAAAAATATTAATGAAAAGTTTAAAAATGGTAATGGTGAAAAAAAAAAAAAACACACACAAATGCTTCTATTCAGGGCTCGTGTTTGACCCTTAAACCAGGGTTTTGACCCCCAAAAATCTGAAAATATCTCTATTTGACCCCTAGAAATTTCTCCCAAGGGGGTCATGTTGACCCCCTTGAGAGAAATTACCAATGGTCAAAACATGGTTTATACCTAAGATTTTTACATATCAACTACTTATTTCATATTATTACAAAAAAAAGGTTAAGTGACTCTTAAATATATGCAAAATTCTACTTATTATTTGCTTTTTCTGCCATTTTAACCCCTTTAAATTCAGATTTGACCCCCAGTATTTCTAAGGTGAGGAGTCGATGACTCCCCAATAACAAGCAATAACACGAGCCCTGCTATAGTATATGAATAGCAAAACAAATTATGATAACAATGCGATGAATCACAGGAAATTAGTTAGGAGTATAATAAGTCAACAACACTGCATGCAAATATGAATTGCAGATTTGCTAATAACGGATTTAATAAATAAATAGCATAATGAATCGTAGTAACATACTCACCCTTATCCTTTAAAAAATGCTTACACTTTTTTTTTCTTTTTTTTTACAAATGAAACATGTTCCTACCCATTAGGCGTATATATATTTTTAAACAATTAATAAATCTACGTTTTTAAATCTCCGACAACAGCACAATAATTTTATATAACGTTTTCACAACACCAAGACTCTAAATAATCTGCAAAATAGTTATGCGTTATTCATATACTAAATAGTGGATTCACACTAATGCGGTTGGATTTTTTAGTTTCAAATGACACTGAAAACGAAATGAGATCTTAAAATTCCTAATCTTCGGCTTCAACTGGTTTGTAACAGTTTAAGTTGTTTTTATTTATCCATCACACTAAGAGAGCCATATGGAACTCAGAAAAATAGATATTTGAATGAGAGAATGGTTTAATTGATATATTGAATGGAGTTTTACGCTGCTTTCAACATTTCTTTAGTTATATCGCGATGGCTGGAGCACATAACAATGGATTCTGGGTATTTCGCTCACATCCTTTACTAGCCTTCTGCTGCTATTTCACATAGGTGTACGATTATCAACCCATTGGTGAAAACAAATAGTCGGACAGAATGAGTGCCGCCGTCGGGAACGAGCCGGGACCTCTAGATTGAAAGTTTGACGCGCTTCAAACAGCGTTATGTCGGCGGCAAGAGCTGCATTCCAGAAGACTGACAATGGTCGACACTTCCTTATAGATCCTGAACATTATTAAAGTGGTTAAAGTTTCGACCCTAGTCAGACTGCGCAAATAGCGCAGACTGACTAGGGTCAACACTTTACGCAGGTGGTCCGTTTTCGCTTGATCATTCCTTGGTTTTTAGTCGAGCAGAATGCACGACTAGTGTTTGACGGAACAAAGAATAAATTTGTTCGAGTGGAGTTTAAAGCTGCTTTCAACAATCTTTCAGTTAAATCGCGGCGGCTGGAGCACATAACAATAGATTCCTGGTATTTCTCACACCAGTGCCACCATTGCATCCTGTCCTAGCCGGCAGCTGCTGTCCTACATAGGTCTACAATTATCATCCCATTTGTGGGAGACAAATAGTCAGAAAGGATGAGTGCCGCCGCCGGAATTCGAACCAGGGACCTTTTTAATGATATCCGAGGCGTACGACTGCGAAATTACTAAGATTGTAAGATTATGCCATGCATATTACGAAGAAAGACAAAAGCCCTTTATATGAAATTTATTAAATGGTGTTTATGTTTAGGAGTCCAATCTGAAATTTAATTACTTTATTACATATATTTCCATTAATGTATGGTCTATCTAAAATATAGTTCCAATGAAGGGAATGGCTGAATGCACTGCATGCATTTAAATACACTTTTTCAATTAACGTTTGAGTGACGTGATTAGGTACCTCGCTCAACTTTGTATTCAAATATTAGATGTCGTTTTTTGCTATTCATAGAAAATATGTACCACGCAAGTTTTTTATGAGAGAGTCGGGCCACCCATTTAGGCACTAACAACGAAATAAGTTTCCAAAATTGGTCCATATGCAATAAATATTATTGACAAAAATAGTGAAATACAAAATTGTCAATTTAACCAATATCGAACACACACGATCACTAAAATTGCCAATCTACCAGATTAGCATTTTATTGCCCGCTTGTGGGCGGTGTTTACCATTGGCATTCGCGACATCGCTCAGCCTTTTTCGTAAACTGGAAAGTGCCTCGGACGTAAGTGCAGTAAATTTTGGTCATTTTTAGGTAATTCGACTTCGGTAATGCAAGAGATGGTAAAACAAAAACAAGCTAATACACACTTCTTGGTAGCCCAGGGAAATAAACCTTCATTGCATCGATTTCTTGCGTGCTTGTAGTAGTATCTGATACTACCCAGGAATAGGGAAAGAAATTTTGATGTTTTATTTTCTTTCTCTATTGTTTTGTTTAGTTTGGTTTAAAATATTACATTGTTTGTATTTTAACATTTTTACATAATTTATAGTCTCTTGTAATTCTTATAAAGAATGGCCGTATACTTCTTGTAAATAATTACTCTTACTCTGTAGATATGTATTATTGTTTGTATATGGATGAGACTTAAATAAACTATTAAATCTTACAAGAAAACAAATACCATATGTCTATGTTATAGTGGGGCATCGTGTGAAGATCTTGAACAAACAAGACATAAATGACATGACAAGATAATAGGGAGATAAATATCCGTGTGCCATGACACAATTATTTTCCGAATGATAATTATCATAATAAATTCGATATCAATTGTCAATGAACTTGGTTAATTAATAAAGGAAAACGATAGATAGGCAAATCTATATAAACGCTTTATGGCACCGCTTTGTACACAAATTAACGAGCAAAGCGAGGTTCTAATCCTTAAACGTTTTGCGTGTTTTTCTTTTTTTCTTTTTTTTTTTTTTTTAACTATTTTTCTTTTTTGGATAGACTAGCAAGGTTGCACAAAGGTCAGGGTCTTTGGAAAGAGAAAACGTTTTCATATATTTCGCAATCGTCGAAGTAAGTCATTTTTCTTGCATGTCTAATGGGTTATTCATATAGGGTGCGTTAATTTTCGATTGATATTCAGTAAAGATATCGATGAAAAGATTATGACAAATCACTCATAAATGAAACCGGTACAGGCCAGATTCGGGTCTCAACCATCCGTACAAAATGACGCACCGAAATATCGTCGATTTTCTTCTATAACCTAACAACAACAACTTGTTTTGAGCTGTAGCTACGAGCTACTGCAAGAAAATAGACGACACCCCTATCCTTCAGAAAATGAATCAGATTTCGAAATTTTTATTCTTTTTTATAATGTAATTTAAGTTGATTCCATTTCGCATATTCTGATTGGTTGGAAAATGGATTTTATTTCTCAATGAAATAAATTTTGATTACGCAGCTATTTTATAAGATTCCGCGAAAATAGTCCCACGGGAAAACTGCTTTAATGTTGACAATCTTTACGATTTTGCTTCATGATATTATATTATAAGATATGAAGATAAAGATAATATTTGATTATTTCATAGAGGTACCAAACTTAAACCTGACAAACATTCTGACCAAGTTTCATGAACATTGGACGGTAACATTCAATTTGGTCTACTCCCATATCGTCTAATCCCATTTCGTCTATTATTTTGCGCAATAGTCCCATTTCGTCTACTCCCGTTTTGCGTAAGAGTCCCATTTCGTCTACTATTATACTATGGGTTTTATACCAAATGGGAATTTTTGGTCTAAACCATGGCGGCTGCGATCTCTTTATTTCCGTGACACCTACTTTTGGGGGGTTTGTTTTGGATCGAGTGGGATACAAACTTACTTTAAACTTAGATTAACCCTTATCGATTATGGTTCCTGGAAAATCTTTCATTACTCGCGCCGAATGTGAGGGCCATTGAAAGAACCAAGATCGATAGCTGCACCCGGGAATAGGGACCTCTTAGTCTAGAGGATGGGGCTCTACTTCTAGACCACGGACACCACACACTATAAACATTTGATTCTCATTGCATGGAGTCATGAGCTCATTTCAGTTTAGCAGCGATAATGAAGCCTTCTCTTATGAGTAAAAAAAGAGGTCAATAGTCAATTTAAACGGAGGGATTCCCTGTACAATTAGTAACATCGTGAAATTAACATTCAGCTCGATCAAAACCATTTCAAATCGTTCGATCAGCACCTCATTCAATGCATTCGGGACATTCACTCTTATCATCCCCAAAACGCTACGAAATTGGTCAAAATCGTTCCGAAATCGTCCAATATTTCTACGAATTATTACCTTTCAGTGAAAAGTTTGACTCAGAAAAAGATTTCAAACTGTTTCGGTTGTAATGTATTACACTTTTTGCAGATGTTACACATTGGCATAAGATATTTAATATGCTTATCTTAATACAATACAAGGCTTAACTAGAGAGTTAAAAGAAATAGCAAAGTTCAACTGCACTGCCAATACCATGTGTGCGAAACCTGGTGCATTTCTATTAGTCGTAAATCAACCAATTACTACCATCTTAAGGGAAAATGTGACGATCGGTGTGTGAGGTGTATAATTTTCACACATGGTTTACTGTGAATTTGATTCGTCATAATTGCTGCAATCCTTACGAACAGTAAAGCATCTTTATTTTGTTACTTTTTGTGTTTTCATTTAGCACCTTTATCTTATAATGTTTTCATTTATTACAATGTAAATATCATATCCCAAATCACGCTTTTCATTATTTTGGTGTTAAACTTTCAATCTCTACTACACACAATAACAACATTATCAATAATTTCCTTTATCATGTTTATAACATCAGTTAAATTTTCAAGTCATTTTGGAAACGAAAGAAACGAGATCTCTTCGTGAGGTCGTCTACATAATTTTATTATTATTATTATCATTATTATTATTAAAATTATTATTATTATAATTAATAATATTATAATATTCCAATATATGTAGGTATAATGATAATGCTGATCTTGAATAATTCCGTATCTTTCTTACAAGAACTTCGTATTTTTACCTGGAAATCGCTAAACTTTAACATCGTTATTAAGATCCTAACTCATTGTTGGAAATCAAATCAAGGACCGTGCTGACCATATTTTAGGCTTTTTTCAAACTCATTCAACTTTGACCGATTCAAAACTTGTCACCAGCTCTTCAGGATTACAAAACGACGCAAACTGTTTGCAAATTAAACCCCGCTTTGCACGTGAACTTGCATTCAAAGCGGGGTATAATTTGCAAACAATTTGTACCGTTTGGTCATCCTGAACGAAGGGCTGGCGGATCAATTTTTTCATCGACATCTGAATCACCGCTTTCACTTTCTCATCAATACCCATTGAAATCGGGTGCATGTCTACTTGATGTAATAAATGAAGCGCGGACAGATCTAATCGTAGTTACTCATATACACATAATAACATTTCGAAATGTGAACAACCTATTCTGGATTAAAATGTTTGCTTTTAAAATACATTTTGTGATCGTTTTATGTGTTCATTTGCAGTATTTGCCGATTGTTAACGATGTTTTGTAATCAAGATCAAGCAGTAATTGTCTGTTTAGCAATTGTGAATGTCCATTTTGGGTGTCCATCTCGGCAAATAGCGATAGTCTTAACGGGGTAGCGGTTCAAATATTTAAAAAGGATTGACAAAAGTCACATGCGATTGTAATGTTTGTTTGTTTGTTTTTGTTGTTGTTGTTGTTGTTGTTTTCAAAATCGTCGTATTCATACAAACTACAAATATTGTCAATTTCTCTTGGTAATCTGCTGTAAGTAATATCTCAATTCTGGATTTCTCTTTTTCCAGGGTCGCTTCTCGAATATTGTGGTCTCCATGTCTAAGCAAGATCGACCGCTTTCTAAGAACTGTCCCAACTGTTAAACAACATTCAAATGTCACTGAACAATTCTAAACAAGACGAATATTTTGTCGACGAAACTGAAGGAGACACTTTAAAGCTAGAAGAGCACAGTCAGTTACACACACCGAGTCTACACAAATACAGAATGTTGACCAGTCTAGACGACTTCCGGTCCCTGTCCTTCTGGAGGGCGGTGATCGCCGAGTTTATAGGGACGTTAGTTCTAGTACTTATAGCAGTCGGATCCACCGTGCAGGGATGGGAAAAAGACACCCCGGACATTGTCCAGATCGCGCTGTCGTTTGGTCTGTGTGTCGCCACGTCTGTGTGGATTATCGGCCATATTAGTGGCGGCCATATTAATCCAGCTGTTACCATGGCAATGCTTGTAACTCGTAAAATCAGTCTAATTCGAGCGATTCTGTTCATCATTGTGCAATGTTTGGGGGCCATATCGGGGGCAGGACTTTTATTCATTTTTACCCCTGCTGAACAAAGAGGAAGTCTGGGTTGCACCACGTTGAATACCGGGGTCTCTGCCGGTATGGGCTGTGGCATTGAACTATTTATAACGGCCGTGTTAATTCTAACAGTATTTGCCGCCTGTGACAAAAATAGAAAAGACCTTGGTGGTAGTTTTCCGTTGACCATTGGGCTTGCAGTCACCCTGGGCCATTTGTGGGCGGTAAGTCGTACAATAAAGCTTGATAAGTTTTCGAATTTTTAATTTGAATTGTTTGCCAAACCTATAATGCCGTTGGTAAAATGTCACCAAGACATCCATTTAATCTTCAAGCGTATCAAATAACCAAAGTACCACCTGAAGCCGAATTACCTAAAATATGACCCACCATTACTACAAACTTGAACGTCCGATGTACTTTTCCGTTTACGGTTCAAAAAGTCCGAGCGATGTTCCAAATGCACATCCATTATGACGTCATTTTCACGTTTACAATAAACGTTATTATATACGATCTTACCTCATTCGTTTTTTAGTGAAATAACAGTTACACCCGTGTAAAATCTATGGGTAAGTTCATATGGGACGCGGTTTCGACCCAAGTTAACCTGGTTCCCATTCGAACGACCTTGGTTTCGATATTAGTGAAGTCAATTTAACCATTCGACCTCGATACTTCAGAGGTTAGGCCGGTGTTGCTTGGATTCCAAATGGCGTCAAAAAGTAGTGCACAACAGATTGATTATAAATAAAACTAGTTTTGCTTTAGATTAAATAGAAATAACCTTTGCTCTCTTTTACATTGTGTTTTGCTCGGATTTACCAATTTATCAGTGGAATGTAAACATTCTATTATACTAATTAATTATTATAGCGGTAGTTTTAATCACGTTTACTACCATCCGTAGCTAACTCACGTGAATGTCATCTCTGCCCATGCATATTACAGTTATTTTAAATCTATTACACCATCTCCCCCGTCCCTCGGACTGTCATATTAACTTCCCCAAAGATATTTATAATTATTTCTCTCTCTAAGGGTTGCTCTAATTGTTTATGATTATCAAAAATGAAGCAAGTCCTTTGAATTTTGTGTTAATTAATGCAAGATTTAATATTCATGATATTTTGAGATACTCAATCAAAACAATGATAATGAAGGTCTAGCCGCGAGAACTTTGACACGGGTCTCATCAAACTAAGATAGTTTTATCTATACGATCCTTTTCCGAATAAAACGATTATTTATATCATATTTTACTATATTCAATTATTAAAACCAAGCTACAGCGCACGACAAGCCAAAATCGAAATGATATATCCATCAAAATTACCAAGGGACATTTATATTTTTTCTTCATTTGTTGAGCGCTTGAAAAAAAACGTTTACTCGTGAACAAGGGGCATTGCACATGCGGGTTATTTATGATGGACTGTTAAACTTTGACTTTGAAAAAAATTCTATCTTTGTTTACATTTTCATTAACTTTGGAAATGTAAGTATTACATAGTTGATGGGGTTGTCAGATATTCATTCCCCCCATGAGTAGATATTTGATAACGAAACACTATTACTAAAGTAAATATTAAGATTGTCTCGTCTTAAACTTATCTCATTCTTTCGCCCATCCGTAAGCTATTTTCATCAGTTTCAATTTATACCAGTTGAAAAATAACTCATACACGGCTATTCAGATTACCAGCACAGTCTAGATCCTTGACCGAGGGCACATTACAAAACACACATTACAAACGCATGTGATTCTTCTTCTCACCAACCTCATGTAAAGGCTGAATGGTATGAGAACCAGTTGAAAGAAGCACGTAAAATGTTTTGTTATTAATGTACAAGTCTAAGTGAGTGATCATTGGTTCGATTTTGTCTATACACTGTATAGACAAAATAGACCATTTGGTACACGTTTCAGCTTGTATGATTGATCAGGTAATGTATCGGATGATCTGCCTTATCAACTTTGCCTACAAAGGTACAAATAAATGTTAGGATTGCCTACCAATTTACCATTAACCGTTTATGGTTTTCATCACATCCTTGTAGAACGAACATCGTTTCGTATCTACAACTGGAATTAAATTGATTCGGTCTTGTCCAAACAGTCCTTTCTAAATATCTTTTGAGATCAGCGATCAGCGATAACGGCACAGGGAAACTATATTGGGGGAAGTATCCCTTGCAACTTAGATAACCATGCATGGTCTCTTACAATAAAAAATCCATATCCGAATTAAAACAAAGTGGAAGGCTTTCCTATTTCACATTTCTATTTACAATAAATCTTTAGTCAGCATAATTATTTAGAAATAAAAGTCTGATTGGTATAACATATCCCATGCGTATTTGCATCTTTGAATGTGTGTCCTTTTGTTTATTTCGGGTCGTTTTGATAAAGCTTCAAGCTTAAACTATGGTTACACCCACTCTTTGGTCAATTAGAATGAAGTAACCAAGTACCGACGTCGGCGATAATAGTCGAGCATAGTTAATTTGGGGCATTTGCCGGGATGTGCAATAGTCCCGCTTCGTGGGTGTTTTCGCAAGACGTCCAATTAACGGGGATTGCTGACGGAAAATAACGTGAATCTTGTTAAAATTGGTGAAAATTTTGAGTTGCGAATGAACATTTTTATAACTTTCGGTTAAGATGATTAGTCGTACCGAAACTATACTTACCTTTGAAATCTAAAGACGCTGCCAACTAATGAGTAGAGTTAACCTGTAGAAAAATTCACTGACGTATCAGGGATCAATATATAATACGTTATTAGTATTTTGTATGAAGAAAATCTAACGCGGTTGTGGGAATTGATGATTGTCGAGGCCCTGCCGAGACAATTGTCTATTTCCAAAACTGAGAAACACATTTTCATACAATACACTAAGTACGTATTATATTTATCTTATAACCTCTATTTGCATTGTTTTCGTCGATGTTTCTATCAGATATGCAAGTTTATAAAAATAACCGCATTATATCATTGTTCTAAAAAATATCCATTTGATATCATAAAAGCATCATACGGGATGTATTCACACGTATATTTGAATAGTTATAAGATAAAAGAAAAAACTGTTAAAGCGACCGATTCATCGACCAATCGCCGTTATCGCCAACTAGTTTAAACGTTGAACCTTAAAATAGCATACGTTAACCAATGGCCGACACGTCGAAACATTTATGTGACGTTAGCTTGGGTTGATAGTTCGTATAATTTGACTACAACATCATTATATGAGCCTGTGCGTGATATTTCCAACAATTTCAAATATGCGCAAAGCAAAGACTCTGACCAGCCTGTGCATCCGCACAGTCTGTCTAGTGTCTTTACTATGCATTTAGTAGATGGATAAGGTCTCAAAGTATCTGGAGACTATCAGGTTACTTTATATTTACAGTATGTGGCTTTCTATGCTGCTCAATGTTCGCACTTCACGTTCATTTCAAATTGTTGGAAATTTCACGCACAGGCTCATATTATTTGTTATCATTTATGTCCCTATCATTGTATTTACAGGTGGAGTTCACAGGTTCGAGCATGAATCCAGCCCGTACCCTAGGAACTGCTGTCATCATGGATATATGGGCTGATCATTGGGTAGGTCATAAGAAAACGTATCCTGCGTAAAAATGCAGTTTATCCCAATTTACGTTTAGGCGTCGATGTTACGTCAGGCTTTTTTTATGATAACCAGATTTTTTTTATATAAATGAAAATAGAATAGCTGCATAGACTCAAATACATGTAGCACATAACCATGAATCATTTCAGAGCTATTGAATACAGTAAAACTTGTGTTAAGCGACCACTAAGGGGACCACTAAAAAGTGGTCGTTTACTGGAATGGTCGCTTAATACAAATATCATGATAAATGTGACAGGTCAGTTAGATATCATTTATTGATGGTCGGTCAAGTCATACTGAATCTTATGTTGTTGGAGCCCATCAGAATCATCTGGTTGTGACGATTCTAATGGGCTTCAACAACATAAGATTCAATAATAACCATTTTTTCGTTTTGAATATCCTCTTTTCAGAGACTTGCTTACGGGGAAGGGACATTTTATGGTGGTCGCTTAATAAAATTGGACGCTTAATAGACGTGGTCGCTCGAGCAATATCGACTATACTTCTATCTTGTACTCAAAAAGTTTAAACAACTATGATTGTAAAAGAAAAAATGCATCAGAGCTTAAAAAATCATCAGACAACGCATAAAGTTACGACGACATAATTATGCACAATTCATTAACATCGTACATACAATTTTTGTCATTTTGAGATTTGCAGGCAAAGAATTAGAATTCTAGAGCTTGTGCAGAGGGAATTTCATTTTTTATCAACATTTTTTATGTACATTATAATTCAATAAAAATATATGGTTTTTAAGTTGGAATGCGGAGCAATTCCAACTTAGATTTAACAAAACCGCAAAATGAACACAAGATAATTTCATTTCGGGTTTATTGATAACACATATCACGTGAACAGGATGTGAATACACTTCGGCCTATTTTGTATATCTTACCTTGACATAGACATACAGTTATTTATATCAATAAGAAATAATGTTGCACAATTACACAACTATCACTTCATGTATATTATTAAGACGCTAATTTATGCTTTAAAAGATATATATTAAAAGTTGCGTACGAATTTACTTGTATCACAAGTTTGCATTACTATATTTGGAAATCATGTGATAAGTCAAGTCCAATAATGTCAGCTATTGACAATAGCACTAGCCAATCACGTGATCTGCTTATTTGGTAATGTCGCGATCTGTTTTCTCTGCATTTCGGAAATAGCACAAGCCAATCACGTGATCTGCTTATTTGGTAATTTCGCAACCTATTTTCGTAGAATTATGTTTTAGCTTCTTTGAGAGGTCTACTTTCTCTTTCTGAACGAACTTATTACACACTTCGACAAAATGGTTCAAATGTTTTGTTCCTTATTGTTCCGTAAACCATATTTAGAAACGCGCTACATCTACAGATTATTTATCTGTATTAAAACCCTATCCAGTTAATATTCTCTTATTTCTCTATCCGTAAAATCTTTTTTCCCGTGTACTCTCCTATGACACGAGTTGAACTCACGCATGTGTAAACAAAAGCCGTTTTCTGATTGGCCATACCACACGACCTGATGACCAACTACGATTTTATCTGACCTTTTATGAATGAAATCTGTACTCATGAGTTACGAAAGGTCAAGTTTACAAACGAATGGAATGTTCCTACATATATGAAGTAAAATTTACCCCAATACCAGACAACTTATGTTCTCAACTGCCCCGGCATTTTACACCTCTCGTTTATATCTGAAACTTTGTTATTCGATTCTTGTGTAATGTTAATATTTTGTTTCGGTTTTATCATATTCCCCAAATCCCATTTCTTGTTTTCATCTATTTGTTTTTCCGGAAGTACTTAAATTATTACAAATAACATTATTAATGTATATCGTCCATATTGTACCCCATTGTACTTGGATGAATATAAAAGATACGTTCTTTTCTGTACTGTTCTATAAAAACGAAAAACCATTTCCAAATAGCGCGATAATTTCACTTGATTGTGGACGCAGCAAGGATCGATGAAGATAAGCAAAAAATTTTTCTTCTCTTTCTGCCTTTGTCCATTTTCTGTAAAAGTGCCTAGACATTAATTCACCTGTGCAAATATACGCACGTGCCCAATCCTTTAAATATCATTTAAGATAATCACAAGTTCACTACAGCCTTTTTTCAAATATCCGAAAGAGTTTACCAACCCACTTGTTTTGCTTTCAGGTCCAGTTCGTTCTACTCCCACCAGAATACCTACAATACTAATGAACAATTATACTCTTTTCTCCTCGATTCGCGCATGGTATTCATATCATCCGCGTGTGCATTGATTAAAAGTGAGCACCAATATATACTAATTAACAAAAGTCTTGTCCGGTTTCGCGAATATGCAAATAAGGCAAAACATTTTTGTAAGACATAGAACATGAATGAATGAAGTATTATTTAAAGTAGACAGTTAAACATTTCAATCTACGTTGGTTTTGTAAAACTTTGATCTACAGTCTAAGAATAAAACTACGATAAAACAAACGCGTTAGATTGTCTAATAACGACTCGGCCTTATCCAAGCGAGGATAAAATTAAATGAATAGAAATCATACATGCTTGTACACAATATGTTGATGATATCGCGCATAGATTTTCCTAGAAAAATGAAAGGTGTAAACATAACGTCGTTTCAATTGTTCTGACTGACGTCGTTTAATACGCGGCCTTTTAAACACTAAAATTCAGATAAAGATATCACTTTTCACAAACAATGCCAAATTAATTAAACGCACGTTTCGTTAATATAGAAAAAAATAGCAGAAGACGTCTTTATTTCACAATCCAACGACAAACCTGCGAAAAAGTATGACACACCCTAAGTGAAAATAACGTCTTTCAAAGCCAACCAATTTTCTACCAATTTTTGAGTGTTTTCCTTTTAGATTATAAATAAAGAATGGCTCTCGTACAAAATTTACTATGCTATGCCGTTTGCTGCGTGATAAGAAGTTAAAAATATTATCAACGTCTTTGGGACTAACTCAAAGTCATTTGTGATCCAATGCCGGTGAAAACAGTCCCTATATTTTGAAAATATGGTCTTTTACTTCATGAGTTGGAATCTCAAGAAAATTTTTGGACGAAGTTAAATTATGACTTCGACCTCCGTGACTCCAAAATTGGGCACTTTCTTGGGTCATTGACAACATTTGTGTCAAGTTTTGTGATTTGGGTCAATTGGTTGTTCAGTTAGAGTGGAAACTATTAACAGTTAGAGCTTACTTATGGCCTTGACATGTATAACCTCGAATCAATAAGGTTTTTTGGGTCATGGGCAACATTTGTGTAAAATTTCGTTATTGCAGGTCAATTGCTCCTCCGTTTAGCTGGCTGGGTTTCACTTATCTCGTCGTTGAAATACATTGATTTACATACGCCCGTAAAAAGACGCGACGTATTATGTGATCACCTGTGGAGGGCGGGAGGCATAGGCTTTGTTAGTGGCTTGAGGTCACCGTCTCTTGAACGCATTCCAACTTATCAGTACTTTCAGTACTTTGATTTCAAATGGAACGCGATTGTTTGCTTTCCAAGTTTATGCTACAAAAATAACTGGGTTGCACTTTGTAGCCCTAGTTCGCTTCGATGCCTATTTGTATTAATTTACACAAAACAGTCATATTATTGTGTAAAAGAAAGGCAAATTATCAGTCTAAGCAAGGTCTCATACTTCTATAAGATTAAATTGCAGTTGCAAGATAAATGTCCTAATAATAGTTTTGTCATTGATAAAATATTGTATCGGTTACTACAGAAAAATCCAAAAGTCATCTAAGTTACGCTATGTCTTGACATTATCACTGCGGTGTTTGCATACTTGTTATATGGAGATATAGACTAGATAATAATTAGGTTACCTAGATTTTTAACAATTCTGTCCATATGCTCTTCAACCGAAGATTTTCGGACTACTTTTCGTTCGCTAAAACTGGCCTCTGTTGAAAATCCATAACCTGTGAACCATCGGCTTAAACTTTGCATGGACGAGCTTCAAGTATTAACCGGGGCGGGTTTTTTCAGGGTGAAAAGTTCGGAAACCAGCTCATTGCTATAAACTGGAAAACTGAACCATACTAAGAATAGGCATGAATTGATTGAAAAAAGAAATGTGATCCGTCAGGCGGCAAGAGAGCCTCTGAATATTTCAGGGGTCAGTTTTACTAAACTTCTTACGAAAAAAATTAATCGCAAGTCAAAATCACAAATCGTATCTGGTGTTTTCATTCATTGTTAGATTCTGCCTTGCAATATCTCATTGGAATCATCTTTAGTAGAAGAAGATTCCAGTGAGAGAATGCATGGCAGAATTTCCATATTTAGATACAACTGTAGACGCAACTTTTATTTTCTACTTACGCAAAAAATAATCGTAAGATGTTTAAGTAAAACAGGCCCCAGATACTGTTGCGAATCTACCCCTGCAATCAAGATGAAGAAACAGTGTAAACTGTTTGCAAATTAAACCCCGCTTTGGAGACGCAAGAAAATGTGCAAACATGAGTTTAATTTGTAGGCGGTTTGCACGATTTCGTCGTACTGAACGGAGGCATGTCCTGCGTTCAGGATGAAAACGTTAGCGAAGCGCTTTCGAAATGATACCTCGCTTTGCACGTATCAAAGCGATCGTGAAACGTTTTTTACATCCAGAACACAGGAAAGGATTTCTATAACGGGAGTTCGATGTCTTCCAAACGAATTTTAGTAGTTAGTCCCTAAGTATTCCTATCTATAATTTTGTACATCAGATACCTTTTATTGGTAGAATCTAAAGTACCATATGCGGTGCTATCATTTCGAAAATTATGTCGTTTTCCTTGTGGTTACAACAACTGGATTAAATTTGTACACTAGTACAAAGTGAATTGGATACGTGCGAGGGTCAAACGAAGCCACACCACCCCAAATCCCCTCTGGATCAGCCACTGAGGTTGCAATTTTGTTGTGTTTGGTCACAAATGAATTTACAAGAATTTGATGTGTTTCAGGTTTACTGGGTGGGGCCAATAGCTGGTGGTATCCTTGGCGGTCTTCTCTATGATCACGTGCTCACGCCAAACGCGTCCTTGATGAAGGTCAGGGACTGTTTAATGTCGGCTGACTTCGACGATAGCGATTATAAATCAAGAAGGACCAAGATTGTTACGATCATTAATGAGGACGAAGAAGATGACATCCACGAATCGGAAACCAGCAATGTGTGATGACGTAATGCTTTTTGCAGCGCTTCCAAAAGACTTGATAGGAACATTTGAAACTCAGAAGTATTTTTTTCATTATGATGAGTTTTAATGAATCCTAGAATTATTAGGATAACAATTTGCTCAAATGTTTTCTACCACAGAATGGCTTTTTTTGCAAAATGTAAGAAAATGACTAAAAACTTCATACGTTCTGTGTCGCGGTTTTTATAAATCGGCGGGACATGATGTGTTTTTCGTGAAAAAATTAATTTCAGTGTACATAAATAGCTAGAACCGAACAGAACTTGTAGTCTAATGATCTTATTGAGTCACACTCGTTAATTGGAATGTTTTAGGTACGCTACCGTATAGTAAAAAAAAAGATATTTTGATAATCTTTTATTTACTTCTAATCACTTCTTAGGTGCTGCGATAGAATTGCGTTTTGTAGCAAGCATTCTAATGGATATACTTGAATGACAAGTCGCCCATGCTTGTAGCTGGAAAATTGTTTGCTGTACAGAATTAATTAGAATTCATTAGTCTTGAGGTCAATTCGTATGTTTGAATACGCTTATGCTGTCGCTAGGAACTAATATTTTGAACAATTTCACGTGTATAAAGGAGAAAGATACTCTAAAGTCTGGACTTCTTTGCGATGAAAATGAAGATACTTATTTGCTATGGTGTAATATCGGTTTACTTTTCATTCTTTCTACTAGTAAACAACAAAATCTGTAACTATAACTTTTGTCACGTAGGAAAATTTTTTATCGATTTTACACAAATACATGTACAAATGATTATTCGATTTCTTTGATGCAATAATTCGAGGAAACGTGCAATTTTATTAAAGATTAGGCCTATCTGCAATTGTGCACACGGCAACTCTTGCGTAGATGATATTGCTCTATAAACAGAGTTGTTTGGCTTCTCGAAATAATCACACGCTTCCTAAATATAATTTAAGCGAATGAAAATGTGACCCGTATCACGTAAAGGGCCCATCTGGCTAGCGCGTAAAGTGTCGACCCTAGCCAGACTGTGTGGCTTGTACAGACTCACCAGGGTCAAAACTTTTCGCAAATGAGGAAATTTCTAAATCTAGGGTGTTCTTTCTACATTCCTGTATAAGAATATTTAACATGCCACCACTGGTTGGCCTCTACCGGATCAAATCTCTTTTTCATAATTTTTCTTTACGGAGTTCCGAGATGGTACCTTTTCGCTTGACGGGTCGCAAATGAAATCAGAGACGGTTCGGAGTGATTTGGATTTCTTTGATTTTTAAGGGTTTAATATAATCAAGCGCTGAAAAAAGGTTGCATGATAAATAGAATAACATGTATGTGTCTTAAAATATCAATGTCATCTGATCTCGGCTGTGAGAAGTTATCATGACTCGCAAAGCCTCGTCATGATAAATTCTCCCAACCTCGCCCTGATAACATTGATATTTTAAAATACCAACATGTTATTCTCTTTAATGGAAACTAGAATATTCTTAGTAGAAGGAGTATCATTTTCACAAAGATTTTACCGAAATCATAGACCTGATTCGTAATTCAGTATTTAATAATATGCCTACTTGAAGTTTTGATAATTTCATAAGTTTTGTTTAGAAAATATATATATCTTACTTTTGTATCTTTTATGTTTTCATTTTTTTACAGTTTCACTCTTATCTTTTATTGTCCATTCCATTTAATGCATATCATTCGATTACTTCTAGCTCTTAGAAACCCCTAGAAAATCATTGTTTAAAATGCATGTAGATAATTAGTTGTTTTATTTACTTATCAAAAATTAAATAATATATCAACTTTGCTGTCTTTTTTTTCTTCAAAATACACGTGAGTCGTCCCAAAAACCCGTGACCATTTTATAGAGAGCGCATTTTCAGCGTTGGGACTCTCATATTTGACGATAAATATCTTTACATATATTTCCTAAATATTAACTAACTTTTCCCGAGGAAAAAGTTTCATAATTCGCATCACTTACAGAATACAGTCTATCTTACTGGAGCGTTCACGTCTTTCAAACGACCATTTTTATTAAGCGACCGTTTTCAAAATCCCCTTTTGTTCAATAAAAAAAAACATTTTCAAAATTAGATTTAATTAGTCTTAAAGTCATTGTAAATACAAACTTTGTTGATAAAATTCATTAGAATCGTCCAGATGAGACGTTTCTGTTGAATTTAACAACATAGGAATATTGAAATTCGCAATAAGATATATACTTGCAAACTTTCAAATTTATGTTTCTTGTTTGTAAACAAAAAGCGTACAAAGCGACCGTTCTCTGAAAAGCCCGCTTTTTTATTCATCCTCTTGATACATTATGGGTTATAGTAAAACGTGTATTAAGCAACCACTTACGGGACCACCAAAAGTGATCTTAAAAGAGAACGGCCGCTCAGTATACTTAACTCCAAAAGTTACGTCCACAAATACACGTTCTCTTGAAACCTAAACTGTTTATGACTTACTTGCAACTTTTATTTTAATTTCTGACAAAACCGACTACCTTTTTATTGGCCGGGTTTTTTTACTATTGGGTTCCATTTTCCTTTCCGTAGAGACGTCTTCTAAGTAAACGTGCCCCCTTACCTTGCTGGTCTGATGTACAAAGGCTTGGTGAAAATCTTTAAAGTGCATTTAAAGACATTATTGCACAAAGCAATAAACCGTTTCAAAATCTTTGATTTTTCGCTGACGTCAAAAGTTACGTAAGAACGTCATCAGCCAAATTTGGGTCTACTGAGGCAAACAAATAAAAATAGGCGTTGTTCTATCAATACTAACTTCAAACCGTTCCCTGAATCCCTGGTTTTTAAAAACGTTTAAACTGCTATTAACAATTTTCAATTAAATCTTCAAAGACTGGTGCAACTAACAATGTGTTTTAGTCTTTGCTCGTTACTGCACAGACAGGATAGAGACATCTTGAGTTTTATTGTTGTATGACTATAGCGGATGATCTGTTAATAATCAGCACACTTACAATTAACAAATTTGTTTTACGTAGTGGCTCCTGTAAAACGCTCAGTAAAGCCTTTTATAAGCCAATTTTCTAAGGAAATTGGCGATTTGAAAGCTCGCCTAATAATTGTCGAATCAACTGTAACTCGTCAAGCGTTCTTAAGCATTAATTTCCAAATTTTATCCTCAAAAGGCGACTTTTCACACTGATGAATGCTAAACCCACCCACTCTCAAACCATGCAATGTGAGTGAGCTACGAAAGATCTACAAAATGCAAAGTTTTTTTATACCGATTTATTGTGTTGGCATCACAGTAGAGTTCACTTCCGAAATGGGTACTCTAATTCATTAAGGAAATACCATTTGTACACTTGTGAACTTTCTTTTTTTTTGATAGTGGTGTCAAGCCAGGGACATCTTTTTAACAACGGTCTCGGGTAGCGTCATTATTTTCCCCCTTACATGTGGTTATATGTTTGTTCTACTAAAAGTCATAGAGAAAGATTTAAATTCGTGAAAGGGTTTACATTTATTTCAATTTATATTTTGTGGGTGTTTCTTTAGGAGTTAAGTATACATGTTATGTTATGTTCTTGCGAACATCTCAATAATCCATTGTTGTTCAGACTCAACAGAATCGTCGCAGTCAGACGATTCTAATTAGTTTTAACAAAACATGATTAAATTACAATACTATTAATTTAGCCAAAAAATCTACTTTTTATTAGTGAACGAACGTCGTTCACCAGTGTTATATACCATGTCAGGAAAATCCTGTTGGATGTTAATACATTTGAAATAAAGTAGCGCCTCTTAAAATTCAATTTAGTATCTTTCAACATTTTTCTCCGCAAAATCATTTTTTATTTCTTTAATGGCGTGTTTCTAGTTTTCTTTATCAAGTGAAGATAATGAAAATTCGCCTCGAAAAACACAATATGAGCTTGCAATGTTTATCAAGGGAATTTTTGATCGGCGTAAGCTTGTCGAGAGTTTAAAGCAAAAACAAAGTTTGTGTCTAAACACCGAAGAGACAGATACTATGTTTTTGACCCAAGCCTTCGCTGGTGCAACTTGTAGTAATTAGCCGGAAATACTTGTTTATCTAGGTCGTGTCATCTTGAACTTACATTCGGCAATACTCGGGCGATCTCCGACGGCTCCGAGTTAAATGTAGGTTACAGGAATCGGCCGAGTTGAGACGAATGACACATCAAGACACATTGTGTCATTAGAACGCGGTTTTACATAACTTTTCAACTAGCGACAGTCAGTCTCGAGACGGGTTTTAAGAATGATTCGACATGTGTTTTACATGTTCAACCTTTCTTGTATCTTTTATTTGAATAGGGGTGAACGTCGCTATTAAGATTTTTCAGTAAAATTGCCATGGCTGAAGTAGGGCTTATTCCCAGCGAAAACGTTTCGTATTCGTCTATCTCAGAAGCGAATATTACCGAATACCAAATGCGACAGGCACGGGAGATATTTCATTGGGGCCATTCTACTTTGCATTTTTATGCCCCCGTATCGAGAGATCGGGGGCATATTGTTTTACTCATGTCCGTCTGTCTGTCTGTCTGTCTATCCGTCCGTCTGTCCGTCCGTCCGTCCGTCTGTCCGTCTGTCCGTCCGTCTGTCCAAAAACTTAACCCGGAAACTTAACCTTTGCCTTTTCTCTAAAAGTATTTGACATACAAAGCTGTACACCAAAGTCAAGGTCATGTGACAAGGTCAAGGTCATGTGACAAGGTCAAGGTCATCTGTCAAGGTCAAACTTTAAAAAAATGCTGTTCCGGGGGCATTCGTGTTTAATTTCAATCTGTAAAACCATATCAATTCAAAATTCCATTTGAAGATTAAATAAATGATAGCTAAATATTCAACCCTAGATTTACGAGTATACATTGTCGTGGTCAAGGGGGGGACCAGATCCGTCATGCACTTGTTTACAATTCGACAGGCGGGTTAAGTTGTTAAATTATTCGGAAAAGTCATTGCGTTTTTTACAGAAATCATAAAAAATCTTAATCGATGAATAAAAACTGGTTCCATCCCTTCCAAAATACGTTTAGAATTGGTTAACTACAGTTTAAGAAAAAACTAGCTCCGAGAAGAAAAGTCTAATATCAGCCGCAATACTGTAATAAGATATCTATAGTGAGTGATTTTACAAGCATCCAAACTCTTGAATGTAAACAAAAGGTTCTCGTGCAAAAAATAAACCGACAATTGTAAGGATTCTCAATTCTTATTGGGAGGAAAGTCGGGAGGAAAAAAACAGGGTATTATACTTAAACTATTTGTTCATGCAATTATTACCTCCATTTAAAAAAATAAACTTCTTAAATAAGATTCTTATTCGCTTTTGACGTGGAAATTACGTTACAAAAATAATATTTATAAAGACTGTAAGTATGCAATTTACTATGAAGCAATTATTTAATATAAAAAGTTATACTTTAATTTCTAAACCTTAAACAGAAATTATCTATGAATTATACTAATAAGGCACTAGACCTCCTTTAACCTATACTCGAATCCAAACCCAGGCAGGAATTTTCAACTAGAAGTGAACTGGTAAGAAACCCAGAGGTTGCTTCGCGAGTATCGGTGCTTTACACTGTGCACAATAAAGAACCAAGGAGGTCTTTTCGTAGAAGAGCTAGGGGCGTATGAACCCGGATCTCCTCGTATCCGCTTCTTTCTCTCTCATGGTCCTTACCATATATGCCTAGAGCACGGAGGGACCTAAATCCTACAAACACACACTTTAACCTATACGACCAGCACGATTAGCTCAGTTGGTAGAGCACCGGACTTCAAAACCATTGAATTTCGACCGCGTGGGTTCGGTTCCCGGGCTGGTACACTAACAAAAACTACTTGTCTTTCGGATGAGACGTTAAACCGAGGCCAAGTGAGACGGTGCTTTACACCGAGCACGTTAATGAACCATGGCGGATCTCAGCAGTAGATTCGTCATGTATCCTTGCACTATCCCCCGTAACAACTAACCGTCTTCTGGGGGCGTCGCTCATATGGGCATATGCTACGGTAGAGACGATAAATAAACGGAAATACACACTTTAACCATACCTAAATATTTCTCATCCTGCAGTGTTATAAAATTGAATAACGACATAAGTGTCAACCACGGAAGTGGTTTTGGCTTTAGATATGATCAAAATGAATCTCTCAGGTTATGGTTCAAAATACTATTAATAATTTAACAAATCATAACTTTAAACAATGATTACAGTTCAGGACTGACTGATATTCATAGGTGTTTCTTTGGTTGGTACTCAAAGACCTTTTCATCCTCTGAGAAGAAACAAAGATAGATAAAAAAAAAAGTTAAAACAAATACAACAAATTTACTTGAAATAAGCTTAAACATGATAACAATTACTTTTGTAAGATAGATAGGATTACATCGTTTTCTCCATTTATGTTTAATTAATAAATGTGCCTATTTCAAGTGTGTAATAGAAATTTTCACAGAGTTACAACTCATATTCTAACAAATATTTTTCTAACAGGATTTTCCCCATCTTTTCCTTTCTTTGAATTTGCATTGAAATTTCCGAATAACGGAAATTTTGTCAAGACAATTCCTTCCCCCCCCTTTTTTTTTAATTATTTTTACATTCATAGTTTCTCTTTTCTAATTGAATTCAATATATAATTCTAGAATGCCATCAGGTTCGTTCACCATCAGTACTTTCAGTGCTTTGATTTAAGTTTGAAAAACGGCCGCTTAATAAAAAAGGGTCGATTAATAGACGTAGTGGCTTGAGAAAGGTGGCCTGTAGGAGCAAACTAGGAGAGAACTAGAATTTTTTTTTTTTTTTTTTTTGAGAAATTTGCTGCCCTTTGAATTTATAAAGGCAATAAAAGAAAGAAGAAAACATAATCATATGGATTTGTTTCATGGTTATTTTTTTTTTACTCGATGGAATAGAGTTTAGTCTTGCGATTTGCTTTCACGGACAATAAGTTCCTGTAGAACTAGAAAATATTATGCTGAGATCCCAAAACAAAAAAGCACCACCTCCAGAAAGCATTGTCGAGAAGATCTGTGCATCCACGAAGCTAGAACGTTACGCCTGTGTTTGATGTTTAGACGGCGACGAAAACGGGTAACATACCAGGATGAAATAGTTTTGCAATTTCCTAAATTAAGGAATACTTGTACTTCCTAAAAAACAATAGTAAAAATAAGTGTCTTTTTCAATCAATTCGAAAATTTGATTGATTCCAAATCCACGAAATAAAAGGATGTGTATTTATGCAAAATCTCAAGACTCGTTTACAGCCAATCTTGCTCGACCGACTATCATTCTCTTTAACGTTCTTGAACTGTGCAGACTGATCTAAGTCTTTCCTTTCTTCGAAAGCTTTGTTTCCAACAGGAATATTTCGTTAACAGCAGGAAAAGGGGTAATTGAAAATAAACCTGATTATTAATTAATTGAGATCAGATGTGGTTCCGTTCGAACCCCCGGACCCCATCTCGATCCGCCACTGTAAGGATTGGTTGCCTATTTCTAATTCAAAATTCGTTATTCATCTAACAAAAAATGTTATTTCAAAACATAATTGGGTCCTTTGAACCTGTTTATGTAGTAATCATTTTCCCGCAAACCGGACTTTATTGCACTGAAGGTAATAAGAAAGGAAAACATTGAGAGAAAAGGGATGAATAACTTAATTCAAACAAATTCTCTTTTTTGTCAATGCTTTCTACATTTTTGCAGTGTCTTTTAATTTCAAATGCTCATTGAAATTGGGGTTGAAATTCTTTGGATTTGGCTGAATTTCAAATCGTTTGTTTTGTATAATCTGTGTGAAGCAGCTGAAATTACCCATTTTACGTCATTAAAACAGATTTTTCCTGGATAACGTATATTTTGAGCGTGTTCGTGACATTTCCAACAATTTCAACTGATTGCAAAGCAAAGACTCGGGCCAGTCGGTGCATCCACAATCCGCACAGTCTGACCAGAGTCTCCACTATGCGATTTGTAGATAAATAATGTCTTAAAGTATCTGTAGACAGTTGGGTATTCTTATAGTTGCACTGTGTAACTGTCCGGGCTGCTGAATGTTTGCGCCTAACGCAAATGTCAAGTTGTAGGACATGTCACGCACAGGCTCATTTAATGAACATTGTATATGCATATGGCCATCTGATGGTAGAACTTCGTGACAAGGGACGGTGAATCATTTTATTTTTCTTAAAAAATTCTAAAATACTGTCATACGCAAGTAACACGTCATACACGCGCCGTCAATACGCTAGACATACGTTCAGTAAGTTTGAAACACGATATGCACAAGTTCTCCATACGCTAGAAACGCGTGAAAACACGTTGAACTGTAAACCAGCATGTGTTTGTAGCATTATATGAACGCACAAATACATGCCTCTCTCTAGGAGTGTTTGGAGGCGTGTGTGGAACTGTGTTTTAAAACGCATTGGGTACACGCTGATAAATTTTGTACGTGCACAAACTCTTTGTCGATGTTTTGAGCGTATTATAAGGTGCGTCAGCGTACAACATCGTAATGATAGAATGTACAGAAAGAGTCCTTAGCGTAGCCAACGTGTCGGAAGCGTGTTATTTAAGATACAAAACGTTGGCTTAAACGTTAATGTAAGACAGCCCTATTTCCTACGCAAGAGCTTAGTTGTGATATTACACGAATAGTAATATCATGCCACGAGGTCTATTAAACACTCAATTAGACATAGAAAAATGTTATGTCCCCTTGAGATTTAGAAATAATAGAGGTCGTTATTTCCGGAACAATAAAACGGACGTTTTGAGTGCACAGTAATGTTAATGGCACCAAACAATACTTGTTTACTCTATTGCAGTCAAATCTGTATGCTTCTTCGCGAAACCGGTTTTCAAGTTGTTATATATGTCGTAAAAAGGGCTAGTTCTAGGACAAAAATATCATCATATTTGTACGGTGGCATATTTTCTGCCACGAGATACAAGAAAGTTATATCATGATAATTTAAACAATATCACGGTTAGATCAAGTTTCCAGGAAATTTTATCTCATATGTCAACATTTTTATCAATAATACTATCGTGATATTAGTACATTGTATTTTTTTTTTCCAAACGGCAATGCCGATAAAATATAGTTAACTAAAACCTGTCACACGGTGTGACTATAATATTATCCACAGGGTATAACGTGCCACGCCGACACCAGAAGGTTCATGGACACCTGATCGATTTTTTCGATACGGAACCAACGGTGGGGCAAGTTTTTGACTGATTTGTAAACAAAAATAATCATTTTCATTTCAATTTTTAGTATCACTGTCGAGATAAATGGTTCTTCTTTTAGGAAATAAAAGGGGAGGGTAACAACTAAGCAAAATGAGCAAGTTCTAGCCCTAGGAGTGAGTGACTTTGCTCGTTTTTCAGGTTTGTCATAAATTTTTTGTCAAACGACCTGACTATTCTTCATTTTTTGTGTTTGTTTAAGAGCATTTATGTATCCTCTACACACATTCCAAATTTCTCGGCAAAAGATCCACATAAAACGAAGATATTCGTACTTTTATTGGCCTGGGTAGCGAAAAAAATGATAACTAGACACCCCCTGAATTTTTTTCGATTGGAAATCGACACCAGAATTTATGATAGGGGGTGTCTAGTTATCATATTTGCCGCTACCCAGGCCAATAAAAGTACGAATATCTTCGCTTTATGTGGATCTTTCGCCGAGAAATTTGGTATGCGTGTAGAGGACACATAAATGCTTTTAGACAATCACAAGCAATTAAGAATAGTCAGGTTGTTTGACAAAAAATTAATGACAAACCTAAAAAACAAGCAAAGTCACTCACTCCTAGGGTTAGAACTCGCTCATTTGGCTTAGTTTTTACCCTCTACTTTTATTTCCTAAAAGAAGAACCATTTATCTCGACAGTGATACTAAACATTGAAATGAAAATGATTATTTCGGGTTATAAATCAGTCAAAAAGTTGCTCCACCGTTAGTTCCGTATCAAAAAAATCGATCAGGTGTCCACGAACCTTCTGGTGTCGGCGTGGCACGTTATACCCTGTGTTATCTAGATTACGGCTTTCGGATTTATTTCATCGTTTTCCTTCGGCTAAGGGTTTTTCCAGTATAAACATATCGGAAAACAAAGCCAGACGAATGAACTTTCAATTAATAGAAGTCCGAATTTCTATCGCAATTACATATGTACTTAATCATGATGCCTGTATTCGACATAAATCGTTAAAAAGGTTAGATAGCAGATATCAATATGATAATAAATTTATCAAGAAAATAATTTTGGTCGAGAGAAAATTTCCTGGAAAGTTGTTTTTTTTTTCGTGATATCTCTCAAATTATCTTGATACTGCTACATATATAATACATACTTAGTGTTTTATATGAGAAAAATATCTAACGAGGTTGGGAGAATTGATAATTGGCGAGGCTATGCCGAGACAATTATCAATTCTCACAACCGAGTTAGATATTTTTTCATACATTACACTTAGTATGTATTATATTTATCTTATAACCTCTATTTACCGTTTTTAGCCTAAATGCAAGTTTCTAAAAATAACCGCATGATATCATTGTTCTAAAAATAACTATGTGATATCATAAAAAATACCATATGGGTTGTTATCACACAGATATTTGTATAGTTATAAGATAAATTATATCTCGTGGCAGAAATATGCCACCATACATTAGTTCTGCTTTCAATATGAACCTCTTTCGCTTAACATTTCATAGGGGGTGGTCTGTCTTAAACTTGAACAAACGCGCAAGGCGGACAACCTTTTAACCCTTTGCTGTTTAATCCCTGCCTTTTACGTGCCTGTAATTTTATGATTGAGAAAACATTGTGAAAAAAGAAGAAATTGCTTCTGACAAGCAATTTCTTCTTTTTCCACACTATTTTCTACCCTACAGAATGGTTATTTTTTTAATTCTCGTCTGCAAAACCTTTGAATTTGGACAGGTCCAAAATTTTGTAAAACAGGAAAGGGTTAAAGTAAGGGATCCGTAATAGTTCTGCAACATTTCGAAACGGTCATGAAATGCAGCACTGTTAACCGAGGGTCCCTAATTATTTCATGAGGAAACTTCGGTCAACATTGTGAACGATCGTAAGTTCCGAAATGTTGTGGAACCTTATCGGGTTCCCTACCTTAATAACAAGTATCTTTAATCCAAGTTCATATTAACAAGTGCTGAACAAATTTTGGTCTTGCAGCCAGACCACCGTAGGCGATGCTCTTGTTTATTTCGTACCATATAATTTAGTTTAACCCTTTGCTGTTTAATCCCTGCTTTTTACATGCCTGTGATTTCATGATTGGGAAAACATTGTGAAAAAAGAAGAAATTGCTTCTGACAAGCAATTTCTTCTTTTTCCACACTATTTTCTTCCCTACTGAATGGTTATTTTTCAAATGAAATCCACTTTGAATTTTCGTCTGCAAAACCTTTGAATTTTGACAGGTCCAAAATTTTGTAAAACAGGAAAGGGTTAACATATCAATTTACTGCGCTGTTGATGTAACTGATATAAAATGTTTATATACGGTTTTGCCACGTTTGTCAACCACTAATTACACGTCACTTCATTTCTCGTCAAAAATTCCTATAGAAGGGTGGTCAGTGGTCGAATTGCTTAATCGACCCATTCCTGAATAATTCCAGAATTATAAGTCCCAGGTTTTTGGGGTTTTTTGTTTGTTTTTGTTTGTTTCTTTGTTTGTTTGTTTTCGTTTTTTTTAATAAATGAGCGAGTACTGGGGAAAAGGGAGAAATTGCTTGTAACGAGCAATTTCTTTAGTTTCAACAAAATTTTATTCAACAGAGAATAGCTTCTTTTCTAAATGTCCCAGCAATTCATTTACATCTGAAAGTTCTCTTAATTTTGACCTGCCAAAAATTGGAAAATAAAACAAAAGGCTTAAAAGTAATACAAAAGCGCAGTCTAGCCATATGACGTAAAGGAATCAGCCTTATTAACTCAGTCGATGGAGCACACGACTTCAATTCACCCGACTTCAAATCATTCATCAAACTTCAAATCATTCACCCGACTTCAAATCGTTTGACTTTCGATATCGGGGGTTCGATTTCCGGGTTGGCACAAAAAGAAGCTATTTTTTTTTTGTTGTTGTTATTGTTGTATTGTTGTTGTTGTGTTTTTGTTTATATTTTGTTTTTCTACGAGACGATAAAACGAGACCCCGCATGTCGGTGCTTCACGTCGAGCACAGTAAAATATTGCGGATATAAGTAGTAGTTTCATCATGGAAAAATGATGTCGACCGAGCCGTAGGCGAGGGTTGACATCATTTTTACTGCCGGGAATAAATCGTCATATACCCAGGCAAGAAACCGTATTACGAATTTATTATACTTCAAAGTTTTAGCGCTAAATATGTGTCTTTTGCCTATTTTAGGCGTTCGTATAAACCGTTTTCTTTAAACCACCAATATCCCTTAATGCGCCCCTATGAAAAGTAAACATGTACAAAGTGACGTCATATATAGTTGTGACGTCACACTACTACACTCTGCGCTATTGTGATATGGAAGCGTTTGTTGGCTGAAACTGCGAGAAACTTGGCACTTTAAATGGACAGATTTGTACAAATTTAAGGTATTTATTGACATCTATATCATTTTTATTTGCATAGTATTAACTGACATCCTTTTCAACTGTATCCTAGCGTGTACATTCGGGTCGTGTTATCAGCGAAGCGAGAGAAACATGGCTGCAATTTCCGTTTCGATTTTTTGTCTATGTTCATGTCGAGGCGCCTTAAGGAAACATTAGAGGTAATACCGGAGCGGCCGTAGCTATCAATGTTTGTCAGGTCAGCATTAACCAATGAAAATACTAGAATTTTCTTTGCAGTATAATAAATTTGCATAAGCTACGGCAGCGACGATCAAAACGTAAATACACAGGTCATTAGAGCAATGTGTTAAAGCCGACATTAAGATTTTTTTAAATGGTTACTCTCATAATTTAGTTATATATGACTACTATAACTGTGTTTGTGTTTGGTTTTTTTTCAGGGGTTGTTTTTGTGTTTTTGGGGGCTTTTCTTATTCTAGAGATAGAGGATATTAAATGAGTGGTCATTGAATACCGAATTTATTAAACGAGTAATCTATAAGCAGGTAAAATGGAGGCTCGAGGCTACGCCGAGGTTTTTATCTGTTTTAGATGATAAGTTTAATGAATTCGGTATTTCATGATCACAAAATTAAAATATGACCCGAATTTTCGAGAAAAATCGTCAAAATTCTTGAAATTTTACATTTCAATTTTCCGCGAAACTTATAACGCCGTTTCAAAACTGACGTCACATTATATACATAATAACGTCATTTTCGCGGTTACATAATAGGGTTGCTATTTGCTCTGAGCTCATTTGCATATAGTTATTCCATTAGAGTAACAACACCCGTGTCATATCAAAGATTTTCAACGGGGTTAATTCACTCTTGCGACGTTGGTCATATTATAATTTGAATCTATGAAACAAATTTGCAAATCGCTTAAAAATGCAGGACATCTGTCAAATAACCTGATTCTGATAGAGGGAAAAAGTAAGAAAAAATATTTGAAGCTTGCCAAGGTAACTTAGATTCACTCAACAATTTACATAAGATAATATCAATAAGGTGTCAATTTACTTGCAATTTTATCACGTTTATGATTCTTTAATTGCCATGCAGTATAGACAAATTGCCAATTTCAAGTTTGTTTTTCAATCTGTTGGATACTTTTATGGTATGGAACACTCAGGCGTTCGGTCGGATACAGCGAGTTTTGCGCACAATATAAATTTTATTAACTCCTAGCAAAGTTGTTCCAAATATGTATAACCGGACTAGCCTGCGTGTGGGATGGCACAACGGTGCAAACTGTTTGCAAACTTTACATCGCTTTTACACTGTTTTATGATGCTAAACACAGGGAAAGACATTTTCAAGCTTTAATAAATGTTCAATACATGGAATTTGTTCAAATTTTCCTTAGTTTTCAATAAGACTTTATTTAAACGAAAACGTCTAACAATCCGATTCTGCCAAGTTTTGTATTCTTGTCTTGGTGTTGTTTTTGCTGTTGTTGTTTTTGTTTAAAATATAATTATTATTATTATTATTATTATGTGTAATTGGGGAAAACTATCTGCTGCTTCTTTAGGACAAGCTGCTATATTTTTTTTTTTTTTGTTTTCACCAAACTGTCTCAAAAATGTTTCATGTGAAATTTTAAGTGCGGCGTTTATAATTGTATGGTTAAAATAATTCGATAAAATTACTCTCTAAATGTAAGTTCGGGTGCACCAAATCTTAAAGTCGGGCAAAATGTTCAAAAGATAGCATCTACAATTTCAGAAATAAACTACGGATTGTTAGCAAGCCGTCAAAGTGTCATAATTTTAAATTGGTGCACAAAAATCAATCCACTTTTCCCGTTTATAGCCCGCCCGAGTTCAAGATGCAATAACATTCACGAACGTTTAGAAATTGAACGTTTTGCACGTGAATAGTCGTGCAAAGCGTACTTTTTCTCAAGCACTGGACACACGTTTTCATCTTTGGGCGACGAGAAGCCAGTGTTTCGAGAATTCGCACGATTTCCGACGAAATGGGTCGCATTCAATTTGAGTCTGTGCTAATCATTTCCTACAATTTAACATTGCGTGAGATGAACACATTTAGCGGCCCAGGCAGTGACTTAGTGTAAGAAGGGGATTGTCTTACTTTTTACAGATTCTTTAAAATCATATCTATCTACAAATCGCATAGCGAAGACTCTGGTCAAGCTGTGCAGATGCACAGACTGAACAGCGCTTTTGATTTGCGCACATTTGATATTGTTAGAAATGATACGCACAGGCTCATTTAGTTTTAGAATCGGGTTTTACGCAACCTTCACCAATCTTTCAACTACATCGGAGAGGCTGGCGCACCTTACAGTGGATTCCTAATATTTCTAACATCATTTCTAACATTTATTCCTTTCCTAGCTCCCAACTGATACCCAACATTGGTCCATGATTATCAACCCATTGGTGGGAGACAATTAGTCGGAAGGGATTAGTGCCGCCTTCGGGGATCGAACACGGGACTTTAAGAATGACAGCCTGGCTAGCTACCAACTGCGCTTTGACGGTGGCACATTGAATCTCGTAATAGATACAACTAATTATTGAATTAGATTTACGTTTTCGGGTCGTTATCGCTACGACAAAACCCGCGCGTTAACGGGAGAAAACGTGGATTAATAAGTAAATTTACGTGCCTTTAACGCCCGGCTTTCTTCTCTAACATCAATTAACGCATAAATAAAGACGTCGATTCTATTCCCGCGTAAAATTTTTGTGACGTCAGTAATTAATTAGGCAACGTCGGTATTAACAGAAAAAAATACGGCGCATTGCACATCGCAATTTTTCCGGCACATTATTACTTTTGGAGCTAATTTTAAACATTCCTCAAATTTATGCAATTATAGCGTTAATTCACGTTTTTTCATGCGTTAACATTTGCAGAGACCCTTAAAATGTTTTAACGCTCTCGTGCTTCGCACTCGGGCGTTAAACCATTTTTCGATTCTCTGCAAATGTTAACTTCCTCAAAAACGTGAATTAATTCTATATTAATTGAGCATATCGTCAGATCGCATCTTTATTAGACACGCACGTGATATCAATTTTTCCGATCACTATCTCTGGTGTTTGTCTCTCATAATTTATCTCATATCAATATACCATTACATAACAACCAATTTGTGTCTTATTCAAACGAAGAAAAACAATCGGAGTATCAATTTCGCGAAACTGTCGACTCGTTTCAAAACTCGCGTAACTACAGCTTGTTTTAAGCTGTAGTTACGCGACTTTTGAAGCGAATATTCCCTATGGTGTTCAACTCTTAAACATCCATCGTGAGAGAATATAAATACCCAGTTAGCTGTCGTCTATATAACTATAGAGAAACACAGATTCTGTGACTTTGCGTGTTTTTTTTTTTTTCGTTATTTACGTATAAATCTCGGTCAGGTCTGTGGGATTCTGGTGACGATTAGTGAATAATAGTGAGTAGTAAGCCTTTTTTCTATAAACTTTAATTATTTTTCTAGCTATTAAGTAGGTAGGGTTAAAGATTGCCAAAATGTAAGTGAAAGAAATGTCATCTTCACAAAAAGTGAAATTAATTATAAGGGTGGTTTGCATTTTTTCACGAACAAGCTCATTCTTTGTTGGTTAATAACTAGTTTGGACAAACTTAGTAATGGATTTTGCGGTGCATATCATTCAAAGCCCTCGCACCGATTTTTTTTTTTAAAAATAAAGTAACATTTATTCTGATGCTAAAGGCCAATTCCGTTGACAATTTTACTATTTACCCAGCTTTGGCGCACATGCGCTTTGCTTTTCAACTTTCTTAAAAAAAAAAAAATTGTTTGCGACTGAAGCAACGTAACTTCACATTAGATCTATGGTTAGCGAAATCTGGAATATGCCGAAAACAAAGACCGGAATTAGCATCAAAAAACACGACTATGAAAGACTCATTTAGAGTAAACTGAGATGAAAACATTTGGTCAGGACCGTTTTTCGGATTATTATTTTCCAAATTAGTCCGAACAAGGAAAATGTTTTCTATCGTTTCAATCATTATCCATTTTATAAAAAAAAATCTGTTGTTTTTTTTTTGTTTTTTTTTTTTTTAGATTGGTGATTTATATTACTTTTCATTAAAATCACCCAAAAGGAGTAATTTTGAAAATGTTCAAGGAAAAAACGCCGACTTCAATTTTGCGTCAAAATCCTTATAACTATAGCATGTATTGCTTCTGCGGGTGTTTTTAAGGGATTTTCAGTCAATTGCTTTGTCTTTCTAAACGAAACCATCTTTTCATTAAAAGTGCAATAAAATGGTTCATTAAGGGTAAAACCTTTCAGTTTCATCATGTCGAATTTGAAATTAAGTGACAAAATCTATATCTGCACAAGATCTGCGCTTTATAGTTCTTTTTTCGATTGTAAGTTAGCCTAAATCTGCCCGAGCCAAAGCTCGAACATACAACTGTTGAATTAACGGCCACGTACTTAACGTTCTTTTCCACAAACTTAGATTTATAAAGACTTTAAACGGTCAAGTTTCCAATCAACGTTAGTGCATCAATGGGAAGGAAACGTCGTGATCACATCATTACAAGCGTCAAACGTACACTGCAGTGTTTTCGTATGGCTAAAATTACTCCGCTCTTTTTGCATTAAGTGTTTCGATAACAGCTTATAGGCCTGTATGCAACCAATTTATCGTGCCAAATATGGAAAAGACAATGGAATTTCAGCAAATTTTATATGCACACTGTGCGCCGTCTGACACAACATTTGCGCTATCTATGAGCTAGTCAGAATTATATCCGATTGAATGTAACACAAATTTCGATTCGATTTTTGTTTCTGGTGATAAGACTTTCGCAATTAAATATTCTTGGTCAAATAATGTTTGTTTGTTTCAATGTGGTTTTGTGCCGCTTTCAACAATCTTTCGGCGGCTGGAGCACCTAACAATGGATTCCTGGTATTTCTCACACCAGTACTACCGTTACATCCTTTCCTAGCCTCCAGCTGCTATCCCACATAGATCTACGATTTATCGATGCATTAGTGAGAGACAAATAGTCGGAAAGAATGAGTACCGCCTTCGGGGATCGAATTGTTCAAATGAACACTACCCGTTTAACACATCAAGTGTACCTGGTTGATTTCTTCTCTTTGGTGTAGTCTTTCAACGAACCTGCTCCTTGAATTATTTGCAGAAACAAGTAAGCAATTGGTCGATCAATTGCTGTATAAATGTTTGAAATTGGCGTTTGTATTTTGGTCCGTGTTGATCCAGAGGTACAGATAAGAGGACGTTAAGTCACATATAACATTTATTTTTCAATGAAACCCTATGTTGTGGATACTCACTTGAATTGTCTTGACAAGACGATTCCAATGAGTACCCTCAATATAGGATTATTGATAGTATCTCTGAAAATATTTTTGTTTGAAATTCAAAATATCTCCTCTATCTGTAGCTCCGAGTAAAACACTTTTTTCCATCTTACTATATAATACCTTAAGGTAGTGGACCCATAATTGGTACGCAACATTTCGGAAATCATGAACTTTAACAGTGTTAACCGAGGTTTCCTAATAATTTTCATTAGGAAACCTCGGTTAACATTGTCAAAGAACATGTGGTCCGAAATGTTGCGGAGCTATTACGGTTCCACTACCTTAACATCACCCGTGAATCCTCCTGGCGCTGGTCATCGGCGTTTGAAATGATATTAGATGATTAATTGCGATACTAATCGCCTGTCCCCGACACCCTCAACAATCGTCGTAATTAAACTATTGACCTTTAAACATTAGAATCATTAGGGTAATCCCTTGACATTTGTACGTTAGGTTTCCTACAGAGAACAAAATCGAAATAATTATGTAGGCTTGATAGTTATTTTGTATAAATCAAAGCCTAGATATTATCACTGTTTCGCGAATCGCGAACAAAATGTGACCCGTCACGCGAAAAGGGACCATCCGGGAATTCTATAAAATGAATTATTGAAAAAGAGATTTGATCCACCATAGATCAACAATAAGTCGCATTTCAAAAATTCTTTCACTAGATGGTAGAATGATCAATCTTGAAAATGCACGGTGTAGAAAGTTTCGACCCTAGTCAGTCCGCGCAGTCTGACTAGGGTCGATATTTTACGCACTACCCAGATTGTCCCTTTTCGCGTGACGGGTCGCAAATATTAACCGTCGGAGCGACGGAGGTGAAAAATCGCCATCCCAAGCTACCGAAATTTCGTATATGTATATAGCTTGAATGAGTTGACCGTAGGCACAAGGTGTTTGGTCGCACATATGACCGTTTTCCTAAGCATCTTTATACGATCATGTTTTAGCGTAAGTCAAGAATTAAAGTTGCTTCAGCAGTAAAAACTAAATGCGGAACTCTGTCATGCTTCATCTTATTGCAATCGTCTTCTAAGGACGATTCCAATGAGATAATGCAAGGCCGTATAACAATGATTGAAGGACCATGTACGATTTGTTATTTTCATTTACGATTATATTTTTTTACGTAAGAAGTTCAGTAAAACGGGTAATTTTCCTGTCACAAAAATGAGACGAAATGTGAAAATTTTGGAACAAATTTTATTAAAGCACGTTAATTTGCACGTGATTGCAAATTGTTTATTTGGATTCGCCCAGATAACGTCAAATGAGGTGCAATGAACGAAAGCAGGCTATATTTTTTGCTACTTTTTTATGGTTTGGCAGCTAGATTATCAAGTGATAATCAACCGTTATTTTCCGATAATCTACCGAAAAGCTTTAAAAAATGAAAAATAATTTTGTCAAAATATGTTACCAGGCGATCATTATCTTAAAGGTCAATATTAATATCATCAGTATGTACTCTTCCTGTCGCCAAAGGAACCCCAACTGTGAGAGATAATGGTGATAATAAAATGAGGGGGGTCAGTGCAATCAGGTTTTTACGTGAAGCCGCTTACTCCCGCTACAGTTCATAACACCGTGTCATTGTCATTCGTCCTGATCATGGCCATTCTAAATCACTCCATAATCGCCCCAGTAAGTGAAAAAATCTCGCTCCAATCACGCTTAAACGCCAAAAATCGTTCAAAAACACTTCGATATCGTTTAAAATGATCAATATCCAATTTCAAACCGATCACTGAATAATTCCTCGGCTTTATTAACTAGCATGGATTAAAAAGTGTCTAATTGGTCCTTGAAAACGCTAAAACAGAAAAGCGTTTATTTGTCCAATAGCCATATTTCATTACGCCCATTTGATAAAATCAAATTTTATTAAATGGGCGTATGAAATATGGCTATTTGACAAATTAACGAGGTCATGTTACCTTCACTCAATTTAATTCAAAACTCTTTCCTTCCACTCAATCAATTCATTCCGAATTCGACCCAAAAATTATTCTTAATTCCGTGTCCATATTGAGTGCTCAACACTTATTGTCGTTCTTTGTGCTTAAAAAGGTAGGTTGCGATTTAGGGGATATTCATTTACAGGTGGGTCCGGCATAATCAAGCCGCCATCACGAGGCAGTGGTAGCGCGTCGGACTATTATCCAAAAGGTCTCGGGCTCGATTCCCTACGGCGGCACTCATACTTTCCGACTATTTGTCTTCCACAAAATGAATGATATAACAGAAGACCTATGTGGGATAGCAGCTGGAGGGTAGGAAAGGATGTGATGATATTACTGGTGTGGTAAATACCATGAATCCATTGTTACGTGTTCCAGCCGCCGCGAAATTACTGAAAAATTGTTAAAGCGGCGTGAAACCCAATTAAAAAAATCAGCTTGAAAAAAGTTTATCTTTTATTGGGGGGGGGGGGGGGTCGAAGTCGAACGCTTGCAATACTCTTAGTATCATAATTTAGCACTTGATTTTCAAGGAGGCCGAATGGAAATGTCCTTTAGGATAAAAAGGTTGTATTTATATTCATAATAGAAAGAGAAGATACATACCAGAAAAAAGGAAGCAAAATTTCTTATACTTAAAAGTGTTTACGAGTAAACACGTGCAATAACCTTATCCAGAGGGGTTTTATACATATGCAATATCAAATGGCTGTGAAATGGCCATCCATAGAGACTCGGCAGAAAAAATCATTAGGTGTGAATCCGGTGTCAAACAAATGTATTTATATAAAAAAATAGTTGTAATTGTAATATTGAGACGGTGTAACACATACAGTATTTTATAGGTTGAGCAATACAGATTTTCGGTGCTCTCTTGTTTTGAACTAGTTGTATATCATGAATGAACTAGAGTAAACTATTTAATCTCAATCCCGTTATCTTTTACTACGATCCCCGCAAAGTTGTTGCATACTATATCAGTTAACAACAATGTCACTTCATGAGCTAGTTTTAAAGATAGTTCATTAATACTGCGTATAACCCACGATCAAAGCCCTGGCAGGGCGGAGCCTTAATAATGGGTCGTTGTATTAAGGTTCAGGTAAATCAGGTTTTATTTATAATCATTTTTTTCTATGGATAGTCGAAATAAAGGACTTTAGACCTTAAATCGCAGGTTGGTTACCAAACCCTCGTAACTTCAGCTTGGACAAGCTGAAGTTACGAGGCTTTGGTAATCGGACTTTGAAATGTGATCACTTTTTTTAGAGCACGTAAAGCCTTTTGGTGTAAGGGTACAGTTATTTGCACGCGTTAACGATAATTGCAGACCAACTTTTGAAAGAACTCCAAGATTATTGAAAAGTAAACTCGCCAAATTACGTCACGGCTAAACCACGCCCTGCCAGTTGCATAATAACGCAGAATAGTCACTGCACTTTGATAGCTAAGCGATACATGAAATACTTAAGTTATTTCTTCCCCGGAGGCGGCACTCATTCTTTCCGACTATTCATCTTCCATCAATTGGTCGATAATGGTAGACCTATATGGGATAGCAGCTTGAGGCTAGTAAAGGATATAATAGTAGTACTGGTGTGAGAAATATCAGGAATCCATTGTTAGGTGCTCAAGTCGCCGTGATATAACTGAGATTTTTGAAAGCGGTGTAAAACTCCATTTAAATCAATCAATAAACCTATTGTCATAGTTTGGTAATCGTCCTTTTTTAAACCATATGTACCAAGCCACTCACAGTCCTTATTGTATCCAGTATTACTGAGCTACCATTCTTGCTTACCATTGTTTGTCATCTGTAATATCTATATTTTCATGTTAATGAAGAATATAAGGGAAACACAAGATTTTTTGGTTTATCAGGCCTTATTTACTTTTTAAAATGAATGAAATCGTTGATTTACATGTACTAGAATAGCAAAATCGCACTAGAAATGCACTTCATGCGTGGGGACATCGTGGTGCAAATCTAAAGGTCTTCGAAGTTAGCAGTGTGATCTTTAGTATCGCAGATGCATCTTATTACGGATTAAGTAGACGCGGCGTTTAGTCTGGGGGTTAGTCTTCGAGAATTCGTTGTAAAATCGTATTAGCGTGTTTGTCGTGGTAGCATTCTGCTGTCGTTGAAACAGGGATGAAAACAATTCTCAAATTACCAAACCCTGACGACGATTTGGCAACGATCGGCCACGATCTGATGAAATTTCAAATCGTAATGCAAGCGATAAAGTCGTCCTAATAATAAACGGTCGCGGAATACTATCTATGCTCATGCCAAATATTCAAGATTTGCGCGATAGGTCACACAATGCAACAATTCGAAAACATTTCTGTGACTTTTATTACCCTTTTATTACCACGAGAAACATTTGTTTTTAAGATTTTGTTAATAAACGTGCTTACTGTATTAAAGGGCACACGCCTATCAATCTATATAAAAACAGTTGATTTAAAGTTTTATGAAAAAATCGCCACAATTTTTATTTCGTGGAAGAAAAGAAAGGTATTCAAATGCAGACAATAAAAAAGAAATTAGAAAACATAATGCCGAGCACGTTTCATTCCATATTCAAAACACATAAAAAGAAACGGATTATTTTGAACAATGCAACGTATGTAAACACATTAATATATCATAATTTAAAGTCGATTTCTTGGTTTTTACGAAGTATATCTTGTCGCAAGATTTTCTCTCAAAAGACGGTGTTTAAATTCGGTTTCCCCAATTTCAAAGAAGAAAACATCACAAAGGGGTGACTATGCACATTTTTTGCGGCTCACCTAATTTCTAATAGTATTGACCTTTCATTTTACCTTCTTTAAGGTGAAACGTTTAATTTTGGTTTTCAATTTTGTTGCCGAAATATGACAATTCAGCCCATATATAGGGAGAGAATGATGACGTTAGTGTTTATATCAATATTTTCTGGTCTCGAATGTGTGAAAATGACAAGACTCGGCAAAGTATTTCCATGATTAATTCTCCAAAACTCTATAGACCTGCAATTTAGAGTGAGTGATCAAAGGTCAATTTTGTCTATACAGGTATAGACAAAATTGACCTTTGATCGCTCACTTAAACTTATGGAACTCTACCAGATAACATTAATATTTTAAGGCACT
>OX411552.1:36083497-36123497 GCA_948146395.1 Fragum whitleyi | reverse complement strand
ATGTATCTTTACTATGTCAAATCATTGCAACTAGGATCGAATCATTTGGCTTAAGACAAATTTTCTAAGGCTAGAATGATCATTTGGAGGTATCAGCGCAAGACTGTGCTAAGTGACTATATCTGTTAGATGTATGTGCGTTTCGTTTATTTAATGTCTCTGCCATAGCACATGCCCATATGAGCGACGCCCTAGCAAGACGGTTAGTTGTTACGGGGGATAGTGCTGGGATACATGGCAAAATTACTTTTGAGATCCGCCATGATCCTTTTACGTGGTCGATGTAAGACAAAGTCTCACGGGACCTCAGTTTAACGTCTCGTCCGAAAGACAATAAGTTTGTTAGTGTGCCAGTCCGGGAATCCAACCATCGGTATCGACCTCCAATTGTTTTTGAATACAGTTGCTCTACCAACTGGGTCAATCGGGCTTACCTTCTGTTGGGTTTAATATTTTGCCTTTTTAATAAAACATATCCAAGATGATACCTTTTCGCATGACGGGTCACAAATATCTACTGGCTTGCAGTAAGATCTCACAATGATAAAGATGTATGCGAATGCTCACTGAATGTATTCTAATAAAACAAGATATTTCTATGAATTTTCAAAGGAATACTTTGGCATGATTTTGCACAGCTTAGCATTGTATGATTGTTTATGTGGTTATAGCTTTCATTCCTAGGTATGCTGATGCTTGTCGTATCAAGAAATAATATACATGTACTATTTGCATAAAGTTCAGCATTTCTAATTAAATAAAGTAAAAAGGCAAATGTTGGGGACTAAAAAGACCAATCTTAGATGACTAAACTTAAATGTCGGGGAAGGGGGGGGGGGGGAATAAACTGTTTACGAAAGTTAACAAAATCTACATTGAAATAATTTAGTAAGATTCAAGCTTTTGATTTTCGTGTGTTTTTTTAAGATCATTGATGTATTTGCACCTTGTATCAGTCAAAGTTGCATTGTGTTTACGTTTTCCAAGAAACAATAAAATTGAGGTAATTTGGAAAGGAGGTGGCTGAATGATGGAACATGATGCTTATTTTGAATGGAATAATATTTATTGATTTAATATAAAAAAAAAATCGAGACAATGTTGGTCTTCTTTGTTTGGTAGATATGTGTATGGTTTGTTCGCATAATGTACATTAATTCACAGCCAAGAATGTAAGCGGTAGCAAAACTTCGCTTGCTGTGAAATTATGACGTCTACGAAATTACGAAAAACTTCAATGTAGAGACTTCGAATGTGTTTTCAATCAAATTTAAATCCTGGCTAAGGTACTATTTTCTAAGATCAAAGGTGCGTTCGTGAGAGCGAGAATCTTAAGATTCTTATTAAGATTTTTAAGATAAAGCGTTCGGTAGAGCGAGATTTTTAAGCCGCTTAATAAGAATCTTAAGATATCTCAATGGGGAAACGAAGATGGTTTTGTATTGGCTTAAATGAGTAGTCATGACGACGTCGAATATTTTCACTCAAAATATCGAAAATCGTTCTTTATGACGTCTTAAAAATCTTATTAAGTGGAATTTTTCATCTTGCTCTGACGAACGCACCTCAGGTCTGAAAATTTGAGGCTTCTGATGATTTAACTGGGGGTAATAACGAACGAGAGCTGTTACCTCGTAAAACAAGAGCTTTTTTTTTATTTTTTGTGTGCTTAATTCGTTAATTCGAAATTAATTGACATTGAAAATATTACCTTGAACTCGACTAATAGCATTGACTTTGGTATCAATTGAAAGGTATTCTCACAATCAATACACATGTTGAATATGATATCTCAATCACTTACCATTGCAAAGTAATGGCCAAGTTTAAGTTTAACCCTTTGCTGTTTAATTCCTGCTTTTTACGTGCCTGTGGTTTTATGATTGGGAAAACATTGTGAAAAAAGGAGAAATTGCTTCTGACAAGCAATTTCTTCTTTTTCCACACTATTTTCTACCCTACTGAATGATTATTTTTCAAATTAAATCCACTTTTGATTTTCGTCTGCAAAACCTTTGATTTGGACAGGTCCAAAATTTTGTAAAACAGAAAAGTGTTAAAGGGGACAAACGGACAAACAGACAAACACACGTGGCAAAAACGGTATGCCGCCGACCTAACGATACGGGTGTATAAAAAGCAACATATATCAGACCTCGAATGGATATAAATAGAGGATATTGAATGAGTGGTCATTGAATACTGAATTTTATTAAACGAGTCATCTTTAAACAGATAAAACGAGGATGTGCCGAGTTTTTATCTGTTTTAGATGACGTGTTTAATAAATCCTGTATTTTATGAGCACAAATTTTATATTCTGTTTATAATATGACCCGAATTTTAGCGGAAAATCGTCAAAATTCTCGAAATTCAACGTTTCAATTTTCCTCGAAACTTATAACGCCGTTTCAAAATGACGTCACAAAACATAGATTATGACGTCATTTTCGAGGTTACAATATAGTGTTGCTATTCGCTCTGAGCTCATTTGCATAGTTATTCCACTAGTGTAATAACACCCATGTAATATCAAAAATATTCAACGGGGTTATTTCACTCCGACGACGTAGGTAAAATTATAATAATGCTTATGACGTAACGTAAAAAGTTGGAGCTAGAAAACGTCACGTCAAATTGATGGGAAACGTCGACTTATTTTTGCACGTATTGACATTTTATTCGTTTACGTTAGCAATACGCGATCATTCTTCTGTCGTCGAATGCGAGGACCCAAAATACAAGAATGGTTCATTAAGAATGTCGAAGTGTAGATTATGCGTCGGTTCCTTAAAAACCTCAAAAATCAACATCAAAAATAAAACGATCATGCGACAATAATACGATTATTTTTAAATTTCTCGTCTGTGATTCAATTCAACAAATACACTAAAACCTTATAAATATTCAACGTCTCAAGTCATTTAGATACATAGGTTTACCTTTGATTTCAAAGTTTCTTATAGTTTCATAGCGCTTTAAATAATGCTAAAAATCTTTTTAAAAATCGGGGGAGGGTATTCTACGAATTTTCGTTGGTCTAGCAAAACATCGTTACTACAGGATGCTCAGACTGCAGTTATGTTGTTTTAATTAACCTTTTGACAATGAATGATACATATAGCTACTTCTTTTTTTCATTCTTGGCTATTAATAACTTTAAAAAATTATTTTGTTAGAGATTTGTTCACCCATTTCTTTGAATCTATTCAGTAACATACAATTACATGTTTTTCCATAGTGAATATGTTCAGTAAAAGAGTGTGAAGATTACATTTATAAATACCCATTCTTCAGACTTCTACGGTGATTATTCGGAACATCACTCGGCTATTTCCGTAAACTGCAACAGACCTCGGATGTATATAAGGCGGATGAGTATGTAACAAAATTGTGCAGGCGGAAACAGTGTAAGAAAAAATAGCGCGGAAACAACCGGCGCTATCTTTGGATTGATTTTTTTTACAGTAAATAGCGGCTGAAAAATCTTAATTTTTGAGAATGACGACTCATTCTCAAAAATTAAGATTTTTCAGCCGTTATTTAAGAATCTTAAGATATCTATATCGGGCTACAATGGTTTCATGTCAGTGACTTCAACGAGTAGCGTTGGCGACGTCGTATGTTTTCACTCAAAGTTTCGAGGGCTAACACCATTTTAACTGACGTCATCGAGTTTTTCCAAGGTTTTCCCCAATCTCATTAAAATCATCTCTACAAAACCACTACGCTATCTCTCCGTTACGTAGGCACAGACAGGGGCGTAGCGGTAGGCAATATGGTGGATCTGATTTTAATGAGATTGGGTTTTCCCATAATTTTTACAAATAGTCCGTCTATGTACATCCGAGATTGGCCGATTGGCCAAATTATCCCCAACTTTTGACGTTACGTCTTATAATACTCGATTGACGCAACCCTCGAATAGCAAATTAATCTACATCATTAGTTCCATTGATACTTTCTTAATCATAATTTACTGTTTAAATGAATAGTAGACAATCATTGCTTTTCTGGACGTCCAAAATGTCGTTAATCCAGCTTTATTAAAGCTGTATTTATGACGTTTTGGTCACTTACCGAAGATCTGTCCTCTAATACCTAAGTAGTTTTGATGAAACCTGAGTCTCAAGGAATGTTTAAACTTTCTTATCACGGCTGATACCGGCATCTCAACGTTACGCAACTCTGTCCGACTTCATGAGCAAAGGCTGATAACGGCCAAAATAAAATAAAGACGATCGCTATACAATGAGTTCAACCTAAAGGCAGTCAAAGTAAAATGATATGAATCAGTCAATATAACTGACATCCGACACAAATATCCATATCGTCCAAAATTTGGACTTAATTCCTTGGTAACTTTCGGTATTTCGGACGTAGATCTAATCCCTTTGTAGAAATTTGGTATTTCTGACGTAATTCCTTGGTAGACTTTTGGTATTTTTGACGTATTTCTTATTCCTTCGTAGAACATTGGTATTTCGGAGGTTATTTCGTCGTAGAATTTCGATATTTCGGACATATTTCCTTGGTAGGCTTTCCCTTCAGGGTGAGCGTTGTCGCTGATGGGTAAATAATCATAGCAGAAACTCATGTTATGGACCGGTCAGGTCTTCATTAAATATTTTCTACATAAAGTTATTTTAATTATTATTATTATTATTATCAAGCAGTTTGCAACGTTTCCCCATCCTAAAAACTTGGCAACTCGAATTCCCAACTTGCATGTAATTCAAATTATATCTGAGAAAAACCAATCTGGAAAAAAACTCATAATTTAATTCAAATTTTGTCTTTCGAACCAGTTAAAACCGCCTTACTTCCGTCCAAACTAGTTCAGATTACAACTCTGATTTAGTTTTTGCCGCAGTAATCACTTGCAAATTACTAATATCACCAATTTTGATAGTGGCTGTCAAAATGTGTTTCAGATAATGACAAGATGTCACGTTACCATGAAATAACTTGAATTAAGATTGATCTATGCAAAGCGAAAAAAAAGAACCTCATTGCATATTAATAACAAAAATAAATTAAAATGTACATTGCTGCATAACTTTTGAAGAGTCAGTATGTTATCTTAATTGACTTATTTGGCCGGATGAAACATCTGTAAAAAAAAAAGTGCTTACACACAAGTGATAAAATAATTGAAAGGGTCGAGAATTTGGGCAAATGAGCATTTTCCTATTTCAAGTTAAAGAACAAACCTGCGTTCAGGATGGCTTGCAAAGCGGGGTAATAATTTGCATACAATTTGCTGGGGTTTTTTATCCTCAACGCAAAGGTAGTGTTGCTTCGATTTTTCGAGGCTCGTCTAATTAAGAGCATAAATAGTAAAATTTTCTTGGACATCGATGATAAGTGTCCAATCCTTCGTGAAAAGCTTATAAACGTTGACACATCCAAAGAGAATAGGACGCCCTGTAATTTCGACAATCTAACAAATTGCCAAATTTTGGGACAAATCTACAAGTCTCGCTCAAAAATCCCTAAATTTGATAAGTATAAAGCAGTGAATGTAGACTAAGATCAGACTGTACGTCTGTGCAGGATTATTTTATCATATTCTGTCTGCCAAAGCTTTGTGTGCTGAAGACATTTGTTGCGCACAGCACGAGAAAAGTTAACCAAAGAGAACAATTTTACGCTATGCCCCTACTGAGAAAAATATGCGTCAGAAATAGACCGTAATCGTTTGATACCAGCTACTCACAGGCAATTGTTTAATTATACAATTTTGTCGCATAGGTATACCATATAATGCCTTCTAAGACAAAAATTTGATTAGGAAAAATCGCACGTGTATCTATTTACACGAAAATGTGGTATCACACTGAAACTTATATTTCAAAAGAATACAGTTTTTTTAGCAAAAGTTCTGTATTTCAATGAATTTGGAAAATAATCATGGATTAATTGTTATTCTAAAATGAAATCACTCTCGATTATACCTAAAATCTATTTCTATTTACCGCCCTGTTTTCCAAAAAGCAACAGAGTGGATACATGGTTTTGTATTGATGATTTTCTTTTCTAATTGTAGGAAAAAACACACACTTCGACACCTATAGATCATCACAATGTCAAACAAACACCTTGAGAGCGGCCAGCGAGATGAAGACCAGACTGGTTGTTGTCACTCTATCAGGTTGCAGTCCAGTCTTGATGACGTCAAATCTTTGTTTTTCTGGAAATGTTGCGCGGCCGAGTTCCTTGGTACGTTTATCCTAGTGATCGCCGCACTGGGTTCCACGATACAAGGCTGGATGCCGGACCCTCTAGACGTCGTTCAGATAGCTCTGTCATTCGGACTGTGTGTAGCCACGGCTGTCTGGATCATCGGTCACGTGAGTGGAGGTCACATCAACCCGGCTGTTACCATAGCAATGTTGGTCACGAGACGAATTAGTCTCGTGCGTGCACTTATGTACATTGTGTCGCAAAATGTGGGCGCTATTGTTGCTGCCGCTGTCCTTAGATCTGTGACGCCAACGAAGATGCAGGGTGGTCTAGGGGCCACTGTCCTGGGGGTGGGGATGACCCCCGGGATGGGGTGTGTGGTGGAGTTCCTTATTACTATGTTCCTGGTGTTGACGGTGTTTGCGTCATGTGACGGCAAGAGATCAGACCTTGCTGGAAGTTTTCCGCTATCTATTGGTCTCTCGGTTGCCATGGGACACCTCTGGGCGGTAAGTGCGTTTTTGTTGTTAATCGAACGTATACTCGACCAGGGGACATCACCTTCTGACCAAACAACGTTTTTTTTTCTTTTCTTATTAATGCTCTACCAATTTGGCGATTTTTTTAAAGTCTAAAACCTATTTCACGAGTATGATAACAGGTAACGAGTTTTGAATCAGCGTTGATATTTTATTTCCATTTTCAAATATAAAAAAAGTTGAAAATGCAGCAGATGGTAACCAGTTCAGCACGACCGATTATAGTGCTAACGACATTTTGATTAAAAAAAATAGAGAGAATACGATGCACAAATGACACAGACATTGCGTTCAAAATGGCAAAACGGTGCTTACTGTTTGCAAATTATACGCCGCTTTTCATGCAAGTACACAAGCAAAACGGGGCAATATTTGCAAAAAGTTTGTATCGTTTTGTCATCCTGAACGCAGAGCAGTTCACAGTCTTTAAGATTACTGAGTAATTTCTTTTTTCAGGCATCACCAAGGTTACTGAAAAAAAATGATGAGCCTTTTCAAACAAACTGATATCCGTGAATTGATTTTAATCGGGTTTGGGAACAAAAAGATAGAATGATGCTGTTTGAAGACAATTTGAGTCTGTGAGTGACATTTCCATCAATTTCAAATATGTGCCAAGCAAAGACTTTTGCCAGCCTGTGCTTCAGCACAGACTGTCCATAGTCTTTACTTTGCACTTTTTAAGTAGACAAGGTCTTAAAATATATCCTTGTCTGTTGGAGATGCACTGAAAACGTTTTATTTGCACTATGTGACTCCCGAGGCTGTTCAATGATTGCAATGAACGCTGATGGCAAATTGCTGGAAATATCACACACTAGCTCGATTTATTATTTTGCATTGTAGGTTGAATTTACGGGCTCGAGTATGAACACAGCAAGAAGTGTTGGTCCAGCAGTCGTCATGAATATCTGGGATGATCATTGGGTAATTATTTAATGTTTTTTTTTACCGAAAAGAAAAGTATACAAAACACATATGGTTGTGAGATGAATATAGTATTTGTCTATTTTATTGAGGTATGAAACTAAAAACTTAATCACACTGTATGAATACGCGAATCGAATTCATACATGAGTGTGATAAGTTTTTTTGTTTAATACCCCTATAAAGTCAACAAATCGAGGCGAAACAGTTGTAACTTCCTATATTCTCTTCAAATCTTATAATGTAATATCACGAAGAAAACACGTGAAGATTTGTCAACATTGGGGCAGGTTTCTTTTGGGACTACTTTTTGCAAAGACTTCAAAATAGCTGCGTATTCAAAACATATTTCATTGAGAAATGAAGACATTTTTCGGCAAATCAGAATGGGCGTATCTGGTGAAATCATCTAGGATTAAATTATAGATCATTGAAATATTTTTTCCAACATTGAGTTTATAATACCAGTCCGTTTCAGAAATACAGAGGTCATGTGGAAATTAAAACCTAGGCTTACATTCAAGACATATTTGAAAAGGATTTCTAATCCAGCAACTATCTATCATTAATTGTTCACTTTAAACATTTTCCATGGAGTCAGCCCTGCCTGCATGATGCCCAAACGGTTCAAACTAGTAGCAAATTATATCCCGCTTTGCAAGTCCACGTCCAAGGCGGGAAATAATTTGCATTATACATTACATTATTACAATTTGCTAGATTGTTTATTCCGAATAAAGTTATAACTATTAAGCCTTTTGAACCCCCTTGGTTAACTAATGGAATCAAACAACAAATTAGAAAAAGAAAAAGATTATATAGAAAAGCTAAGAAAACCAATAAATTATGTGATTGGATACGCTTTAAAACTTTGAGAAATGAGATTGTTAATTTAATACGTCAAAAAAAGGAAGAGCACTTTGAAAAACTGGCATCTAATATAAAATCAGGTTCCTTATCAACTAGGGAATGGTGGAAAACAATTAAGCAATTAATGCATACGGATAGGTCATATAATTCGGAAATCCCCCCTCTCTTTGATGAAAATAATGATAAGTTAATATCAGACGAAACGGAAAAGGCTAATTCGCTTAACACGTTCTTTGCTAGCCAATCACAAGTTGATGACTCTCATATATCATTACCATCTGACGATCATCAGCCTCGCGAATATACACTTGACTTTATTGAAATTATTCCAGAAGAAGTGTATAATGTTTTGAAAAACTTAGATATTGGAAAGGCAACGGGTCCAGATGGTATAAGCAATAGGATACTACGTGAAGGAGCCCTAGAGCTTGCTATACCTCTCTGTGATATATTCAATACTTCTCTACGACTATGTATGTTACCATCTGCATGGAAAATCTCAAATGTGTGTCCTATCTTTAAAACAGGCGATAAATCAATTCCATCGAATTACAGACCAGTATCTCTTCTGAACACAACTGAAAAAGTTTTTGAAAAAATAATTTATGATCACATATTCTTGTACCTTTCAATAAGTAATTTTTTCACCCCGTTTCAGTCTGGATTCCTACCCAGAGATTCCACGGTAAATCAAACGTTATGTCTTTATGACAAGATTTGTAAAGCATTAGATAATGGACGTGAGTTTCGAATAATTTTCTTTGACATCAGTAAAGCTTTCGATAAAGTGTGGCACAAAGGTCTTATATTCAAGCTGCATCGTGCAGGAATAAATGGGATGTTATTAGATTGGTTTAAAGACTATCTGTCAAGACGATATCAAAGAGTGGTCGTCAATGGAAGTTCATCTGAACTTTGTTTACTGAAAGTTGGTGTCCCCCAAGGGTCTATATTGGGTCCACTACTCTTTTTAGTTTATATCAATGACATAGTCGACAACTTGGATTCCAATATAAAACTTTTTGCAGATGACACTAGTCTATCATTAGAAATAGAAAATCCTGATGTATGTGCAGCACAGTTACAATCTGATATAAATAAAATAGATGAATGGGCCAAACAATGGATCGTCAAATTCAACCCCTTAAAATCTGAATCTATCATTATCACCCGAAAACAAAGGAAGCCCACTCATCCAGACCTTTTCATGTCTAATACAAAAATACCCACTGTACCAAACCACAAACATTTAGGTATATTTATTTCTGAAGATGGTTGCTGGGAAATTCACATAAAAAATGCATTAACGAAAGCTTGGGATAGAATTAACATGATGCGTGCTCTCAAATTTAGATTAGATAGAAGGGCCCTACAAATTATGTACTTTTCTTTCATTCGCCCTTTAATAGAATACGCGGATGTTATTTGGGATAACTGTACACTGCAACTTAAGGACCAACTCGATAAGATCCAAGATGAAGCTGCAAGAATAGTAACTGGCTGCACAAAATTGGTATCACTTGTTGACTTATCTTCTGAATCAGGTTGGGAATCACTCCACGAAAGAAGACGTATACACAAACTCGTTCTTTATTTCAAAATGGTCAAAGGTCTCTGTCCGAATACCCTTAGTTCATTAGTACCTCAAACTATAGGAAGCACATCCTCATACAGCTTACGCAGATCTCAAAATCATAGAATACCAAACTGTAGAACAGAGCTCTACAAAAAGTCATTTCTTCCTTCAGTCATTGACGAATGGAATAAATTACCAATTGAAATAAGGGAACAAAACTCAATAACATGCTTCAAAAATTATCTAAATAGGAACAAACCCATTCCCAACAGGCTGTACTTTGTAGGAGAAAGGAAGCTTCAGGTTATACATACTAGAATCAGAAATAATTGTAGCTCACTCAATCAACATCTGTTCAGTAAAAACATAGTATCGTCTCCTCTTTGTTCTTGTGGTGGGATTGAGACTAGTAAGCATTTTCTTCTAGAATGTTCAAATTATATTGATATTAGAAATAGGCTCATAAACTCATTATCAAACATTGGGGACATTGATGTAAATACTCTTTTGTACGGGAATGAAAGGCTGACATATAAAGACAACGAAAATATAATGCTTGAAGTCCAACGATATATTAAAGACAGTAAGCGGTTTTGACAAGTTTTAACGTATTAAATTTATGACGTATGTATGTGTATGTGCGTATGTATATGTGTATGTATGTATATATGTATATATACATGTGTGCGTGTGTATGTGTACGTGTATATATATATGTATGTATATATGTATAACGCATATAAAGACATCCAAAGAACACCATCCGTCCAAATCCCACACCCCCACATCTTTATAGTACTTTACATCTTACGAAAAAAATCCTATAAAAAAGAATCAAACTATTTCATATTTTATATCATTAATCTAATATCCATGTAACCTAGAAGATATATTAGTTAGTTCAGCTCTTGAATCACAAATGGGGAGAAGAACATTATAAGCGTATGCTTTCGTTCTCATCCTTTTTGCTTGATTTAATGTTTTGTGTCAAATTCATATGTATATTATTATGATGATATTCATGCAAATAAAATATGTTTAAACCAAATAATTTGCAATCACACCGTGTTGTCATCCTGTCGGAACGCAGGGCAGATTGACTAGTCTATACTGAACATGATTGATACTTTTCGCGTACCAAGACGGACCCTTTTAGTGCGACCTTTTACTCATTTTTCAGATCTACTGGGTGGGGCCTCTATGCGGAGGTATGGCTGGTGGACTGATTTACGATTTTTTACTTTCCTCCAACTCTTCAGTGAGGAAGGTACGAGACAACTTGTGTGCGAATAATTATGATGATGACCGGTACCCGGCCCGTCAACCAAAAACTGTCGTTATCGAGGAACGATTTGAGTCGCATTCATTGTGAGGAACCAGCGCGATTTAAACTTTGAGGCATTAACGTTCCATTTTCATTAAGAGTCACATATGTGCTATTGGTGCAATGACGTCAAAACTTTTATTATATAATATATATATGTGACCCGTCACACGAAAAGGGACCGCCTTGGAATTCTATAAAATAGATGTTTGAAAAAGAGATTGCTTAAGTACAGGCCAACGTGAGGTCGCATTTCAAAAATCTTTCACTGGAAGGAAGATTGATTATTCTAGATTCAGAAAATTAGTAAAGTACGAAAAGTTTCGACCCTGGTCAGTCTGCGCAATTCGCGCAGACTGACAAGGGTCGACATTTTACACACCAGATCGTCCCTTTTTGCGTGACGAGACACATGTATATAAGACTCCGTGCAACCGTTTATTCATCCGGCAAGTTTAAGTCACCTGTTCGATATTTTACATTGTTACTCATTTTTTTTCTTTTAAAATACTTCGATATTTACATTTTTTCTGAAAAAAAAAAGTAAATTAACTAAAACACTTTGTGCCTTACAAATGACCCACTTTTTTGTAAACAATTTTGATATCTTTGCAAACATTGCTTCTTCCAGCAAAAAAAAAAAAAAAAAAAAAACGCAATTATCTTCGTAAATGAAGGAATTTAGTTCTAAAACAAGTGCATGCGCATGTAATAATTAATCAATGTAAAGAAGATTTGTGAATTTCTAGTATTAATTCATGCTAATAAAAGCCAAGTGAGATTCTTCTTTGATTGAATTGTTCTATGCAAAAATGTCAAAATAATGATATACATATATTTTCAGTTATTTTTATTCATGAGTTAACTTTGTAACTAAAAACACGTCATAAACAGAAAAATGTTCAGTTGAAGAAGGTGGTTTTGGTCATAGGGATCCGAATTCAATCCCTTACCACCATATAGACCAATACATGCATTATAACCGGTGCATATTGTGGTAGGAGATTAAATTCAGACTCCTATGGCATTTGTTCGGTCGGAGTTTAGAAAGCTAGGGGGTTCATGGTCAACTATTTCTTCAAGTGTTTCCACAACGATCTGCCGATTTGCATGCATTGAAGTAAGAGTCAAATCCTGAGGTATAACTTTTTATTGAAAACATTTTCATTCATCTTCATACTTTAGAACTGGTTCGATCCGTTCTCCAGGAAAACCTACTTAATGTCAATTAATTGACAATTGTTAAAAAATACAAAATTTATTATTTACAAGTGAAATCATGTTATTTACAAAAAGAATAAAATCCTTTATACTTGTTTATGTAATTATTATTCCACAAACCAAACATTTTATGCACTAACATCAATTAAGGGGTAAACATTGTGAAAAAAGGAGAAATTGCTTGTCTCAAGCAATTTCTCCCTTTTTTTCAATGTTTGCAGTCTTTTATTTCAATTTAACCCCACATTGAATTGACGTCTGCAAATTCTTTGAAATTGTATCAGTCTAAATTTGATTGTTTTGTAGTATCTTAGTTAGACATCTAAAATTAAATGGCAATGTCTTTTAGGTAGTTTTTCCTGGAGAACGAATCATTCATATTTTAAAATTGTTTGTCTTATTCATTGTTTGTTTTGTAATATACCTAAAGCTTTTATCCTGATCATTGTAAATAAACACACACATATATTATTAAAAAGCGTTTTTAACATTTCTGTAATATCATGTTTCTTTATATTACCTTCTAGGCGAAAAACGTGTTTTGTTCTGAAAATGGTGTCCGGACTATATCATTAACCTGTCGTAATTTAACCCTTTCCTGTTTTACAAAATTTTAGACCTGTCCAAATTCAAAGGTTTTGCAGGCGAAAATTTAAAGTTGATTTAATTTGAAAAATAACCATTCAGTAGTAAAGAAAATAGTGTGGAAAAAGAAGAAATTGCTTGTCAGACGCAATTTCTTCTTTTTTCACAATGTTTTCTCAATCATAAAATCACAGGCACGTAAAAAGCAGGGATTAAACAGCAAAGGGTTAATACAAAAGGATCGCGATTGTCCTTTATCCTTTAGGTGTGACCAGTCACGCAAAAAGGGACCATCTGGAAATTGCATAAAGTGTCGATCCATGTCAGACTGCGCGATCTGCGTTGATGATTTAGAATGATTATGCTATATGCCTACGTGATTATTTCCGCAATTCTCCTTCTGGTTGGCCTACGCTGGATCCAATCCTTCCTTCAAACATAGTATTTTATGGAGTTCCCAGGTGGTCCCTTTTCCTGTGACGAGTCACAATTTATATTTTTGTCCGGTGGTCAGAATGAAAACGTTCGAGACTACGCTTAACCCGCTTTGCTGTTTAATCTCTGCCTTTTACGTGCTTGTGATTTTATGATTGAGAAAACATTGTGAGAAAAGAAGAAATTGCTTCTGACAAGCAATTTCTTCTTTTTCCACACTTTTTTCTACCCTACAGAATGGTTATTTTTCAAATTAAATCCACTTTAAATTTTCGTCTGCAACACCTTTGAATTTGGACAGGTCCAAAATTTTGTAAAACAGGAAATGGTTAAGTAATGCAACTCAGCTTTCCGCGAAGACTATGATTGACCTATGTCTTTTACAGATTTTAATGGACAGCGTTCAGAAGAAAACGTTCGTGACTACGCTTTGCATATAGGCTAACGTGCAAACAAGGTGTTATTTTAAACGTTTGCATTTTGTGCGTCTTGAACACAGGGTAGACAAATTAAGGATTTATTTGTTGTATCTCAAAAAGAAGCACCGTGTTTGCCCTAATTCTTGTCTTTGATTCAAGATGAAATCAATCGCGAAACGTTCTAAAGGTGATACATCGCGTTGTAAGTGGACCTAAGTGCAAAGCGGAGTACCATTTTTAAGCGTTTACGAGTTGTTTATTGATCCTTAACGCGGGGATGTCTTGCGTTCGGAGTTTACAATACCATCGAATGTTTGCAATGTTCGAATGTCCCCATACTGTTGGCAGTGAATTTTTGAAATGGACAAAGGTAGACCACTAATGCTTAATTTTCATGGTGAATTCCTTATCATTACCTCCCTTTTGTCTCACAAACTGATCTGCGAAACGGAAAGACAACAGCATGTCCCCTTTGTCAGTGAAAATGAAAGCAACTAAAGTTAGTACCTATCCATCTAAAAAATATCACTTGGACTTAAAATATTGTCGGGGTTCTGCTAAAATCTCGTAACTACAGTTCCGATGTTTTGGTAGAAATTTTGAAGATGTTATATTCTTTTCTGTCTGAAAATCCCTTTTAACGAATGTGCACTGGCAAAGTTAGTACTCTTTCTTAAATATATCAGCTTGTCCTTGTTGTTTCGAACACAGGTTTTTTTTGTTTTTTTTTTTTTCTTTTTTTTTTACTTTATTAATTACAGCTTATTTGCTCATGGATTCAAGCTACACATTCTAAACAAGATTTTAGTCTCTAAGTATTGTTTATTTTTACTGTTATCTGTTTTTTTCCCAAAGCAGATTAAATAATTCCGTCATGCAAAATGCCGCCCCCCCCCCCCCTACTGCGGATGAAACCATTTTTTTGCTAGTTGAGTTTTATATTAATTCTTTTATTAATCTCGCGGGTTAAATCCATGGTGTCGCAGCATAATACTCGGGGAGCCGGGAAAATTAAAAAAAGTAATTGCTTTGCATGCAGCAGTATTGTGATAGGACAATTCTGGCACAGATAATTCAAAGTTGAGGCAGCCGGCTTCACAGCGCAGTGATTGCGCGTCTGACTACCATTCAAAAGGTCATGGTGCCCGTTTTACTTCATTTCTTACGAAAAAATCGTAAGTCAAAATCACAAATCGTACCTGGTGCTTTCATTCACTGTTAGATTCGGCCTTGCAGAATCTCATTGGAAGCGTCATCTAAAGACGATTCTGGTGAGTTCTAACAATATGGGATTCATCTTCAATGCATTTTAGACCAACAATACCTTCTTTTTAAGATATTTTGATTTATTTAAAGAAGATTTGGAAAACGATCGCTTTATAAAAATGATCGCTTAATAGACGGGGTCGCTTGTTTAAGATTGACTGTAATCTATATCTTGTTTTTCCTTTCCATGCTGCTCACAGAATGCGGGGTATTCCTGCTGTGTACAAAACTATGGCTAACGCTATAGACTAGGATCAGCCTCCACAGATGAACAGTCTGACCCTCGCTTACACTGGCTACCTTCTACTTTATCGTTATGGTAAAAACTTGGGCCAGACTAATTGAAATGTCCCGAAATAAGAAAAACAATTAAGACCAACGCTGGGCCCGAAGCTCAGAAATAAATGGATGATGTATTTAACTTTTTATTGATCCTTAGGATGTATTTTCTAGCAAACACTATAGTATATTGTATTTATTATGATGGTAGTGTTTGTTTTGTTTTCCTAATTGTCATTGGGAAAATGTGTTCCTAGGCAATTAAAGAACTGTGGATTACTTATGGATATCATCACTATTCTTCAAGTAATTATATGTACCCGAATACTACTAAAATATTCACAAATTCAATCAGATTGAGATAATGTAATCAAACACCATAGCAATGAGCTCTACATACATGTGAAGTTTCAACATCGTAGTCCTTGTATTTTGAAAGTTATTTTAAAACAAAGGGCAATAACTAAAAAATCATAAATGGTAGAGTAAGGGTTATTGTGCTCTGCATATCCTAGCTATGAGATCTATACACCTGTGAAGTTTCAAGACCATAGGCCTCACAGTTTCAAAGCTATGGACCAGACACGAATTTGCTAACTGAATCAAACAAAGGGCAATTTCTCAAAAATTACATATGGTAGAGTTGTGGTTCTTGCGCTCTGCACACCCTAGCTATGCGATCTATACACCTTTGAAGTTAAAAGACTATAGGCCTTATAGTTTGAAAGTTATGGGCCGGACACGAATTTGCTAACTGAATCAAACAAAGGGCAATAACTCAAAAATTACAAATGGTAGAGTTGGTGTTCTTGCGCTCTGCACACCCTAGCTATGAGATATATACACCTGTGAAGTTTCAAGACCATAGGCCATATAGTTTGAAAGTTATTGACCGGACACGAATTTGCTAACTGAATCAAACAAAGGGCAATAACTCAAAAATTACAAATGGTAGAGTTGGTGTTCTTGCGCTCTGCACACCCTAGCTATGAGATCTATACACATGTGAAGTTTCAAGACCATAGGCCTTATAGTTTCAAAGTTATTGACCGGACACGAATTAGCTAACTAAATCAATCAAAGGGCAATAACTCAAAAATTACAAATGGTAGAGTTGTGGTTCTTGTGCTCTGCACACCCTAGCTATGAGATCTATACACCTGTGAAGTTTCAAGACCATAGGCCTTATAGTTTCAAAGTTATGGACCGGACATGAATTTGCTAACGGACAGACAGAAGGACAGACCATACAGACGATAACATAATACGACCCTTCGGGCGTATAAAAATGTTGAGACAGAATATCACTTCAGCTTGACAAGAGAAAAAATGAGAGATCCCATTCATAGAATACATGTTAAGTTAGTGGACTCATAATACTTCCGCATCATTTCAGAAGTCATGAACTTAAATTAACAGTGTTTACCGAGCTTGATATTGAACTTCATTAGGAAACCTCGGTTAACATTGTGAAAGAACATGAGGTATGAAATGTTCCGGAACATTTACGGGTCCAGTACTTTAAATTCAGCAGAGCATAAAGAGACTCTGCATACAAAGTTTAGAATAATTTTGCTAGCATCATGATTTCAATTAAACACAAACGAAATTCATTTATAAGTGAATTTTATTCAAAATAAAAACATAAGTTCAAAATGTATAATAATTATGTATAGTGAGATTTCAAGCATAAACACATGAAATGCATAAATAATAACAAACTTCATTTCAAATTTTAACTTTACAATATTTTACATAAGAAATGACGAAACAATTTCATTTCAAATTGAACATTCACATCAAGAACAAACAAGAGCATGGCACAATGGTGCATACGCTGGGCTGTCAGGTGCTGAATAGTTGATTAATATCTAAGTAGAAGAACGAACATGATTCACACGAAATGCATCTTCAGCTACCCCTTTGATGCTATAGGTTGCTCTTTTGATAGTGAACATGAGTGCAAAGTTTCAAGTTAATGCCCTTAATAGAACCAAAGATATCATAAAATGTCAAAGTTTTCACACAACAAAGACAACAGCAACGATGCAAAGACTAAAGCAATAGGTCAGGTTTTCTAAGAAAACAGTTCTGCTAAGAAAAATGTGACCTTTCATTCCAAACTTCAACATGACAAAATTTTACATTTTGAAATAGAAAAGTAATTTCATTTCAAATGGAAAATTCAACAGAAGGACAATTAATAATATATGTAACTTTTTCTCTCAAAAATTTCAAGCGAGTACCAAGTGAAGACTCTGATCAGACTATGCAACTGCACAGTCTGATCAGACACTTCACTTTACAGTTTGTAGATAACAATTGACTCAAAATTCTTTCCATCATTTGAACCTTTTTTAATTGAAAGGTTCTGAGCAAAATAATTGTAAATGTAGGCAATGAAGGTACAAACTGGCTGCAAAAAGTTAAATTTTTGGATCAGACAATTTCATCTTTCCCAAGACACATCTGGATTACAGAAGTGTCATGTATTACCTTTTAAGGCAACATTAAGAGGTTTTTATTATGTCATTTATTTTCGCTTGTTGATTCTCATGACATACCCGATAAATCCCGATATCAGGATGATTTCAAAATTGTGCATTATGCTGCCACTACCTTATATACAATAGTTTTGTACTGACCTATCAAATGCACTAAGTAACGATGTCAAAGCTGTTCTATATAATTGTTTTTTTGTAAAATCACAGTATCTGAAATATCATAGGTAGGTTTATCTGTTGGGTTAGCAGCGGCTTCAATTAACCTGGCAATATAGTATTTAACCCTCCAATGTAATATTGTTCTCATGACAAAATAATTTCACTGAAATGAAAGACTTTTCCATTATTCCATGGCTCAGTGTGAAACAGTTGTAAATGCCTATAACCATATAGGTAGTTACAACTCTTTCACGCTTAACAATTCGAAAAACACAATTTGTTTTTGTTGTTTGAATGCGACATAACTATACTTTAAACAATTATTTAGTCGTATCAGGGAACATGGAGCACCTATCACTGGATTCCTGGCATTTCTTGCACCATTACTACCATTACTTCCTTTCCTAGCATCCAGCTACTGTCCCACTTAGGCTTACAATTATCATTTCATTGCTGGGAGTCAAAAGTCAGAAAGGATAAATTATGAGCTTCCATGGTGCATATATTCAGAATAGGTAATCATAATTTCACACAAACATGATAATGCTGACTGGTACATGCACATTTGTGAAAACTCCCTTATTTGGTGGGTTGATAGTGCTTGTTGCAGAATTCTGTGATTCTTTCACAGGCTTCTTGTAGCTTGTCTCTTGGAATTGTCAGAACAACACGGAAGTAGTTAGGATACTCAAAACACTGTAAGAGAGAATAAATCAAAACCTTAAACCAATTTCATAGTAAAAGGAATGACTCTGCATTAGAAAAATATTAAGAGGATTATGAATGGGTGGTCATTGAATACCGAATTAATTGAATGAGCCATCTTGTATAAGATAAAAACGAGGCTGCACCAAGTTTTTATCTGTTTTAGATGACTAGTTTAATAATTTCAGTATTTATGAGCACAAATTCGATATTCTATTTATAATATGACCCAAATGTTTGCGATAAAAGGGAAAATTACAGAAATGTATTGATTCAAGATATTCCACAAAACATATAACGCCATTTGAAAAATGACATCGGCAAATAATTTATGACGTCATTTTCACAGCTAGAATTTAACAATGCTATACATTCTTAGCTCATTTGCATATTTATTCCACTAGTGTAAAAACACCCATGTCATATCAAAAATATTCAATGGGGTTATTTCACTCCCTCAAAATAGGTCAAATTATAATGTAGACTACATCTAAAATAGTTTTGCATATCACATTCATAAACAATCAATTACTTTTAGGATTCTCTAAATATTATGTGGTACTCAAAAGGATATGAACAATTTAAAAGCCTTTAATTTCATTTTCATTTTTTTCCCAAAATGTTTCTTTTAAGTTCACCAACTTTAAAAAGTAGCATCTTCCATTCTGTTTCAGTTTGAAATTGCGTCATTCTCTTATCTGAAGCAAAAAATCTTCCTCGTACACAGATCAAAAATGTTTTCTTAGTGATGGTCCTACTGCAATTATAATTTACTTATAATATTCCCAAGAGAGTCAGTAAAATATCATATCAAAACTGTAGTTGCGATATTTTGCACCCGATGACCAATGAAAATTTGATAATTCCTAATTTTCTGACTTAATAAACTTATCTTTGCAGAAATTCGAGGTAGGTTTTGAGCCCCCATTTCACATCCCTAGATTTATGCATGTCGATTCAAAGTAGGTGGTGAAAAATACACAAAAAATCAACATCATCCTTTTCCATCATGATTTTAAAATTTAGTATGTTAAGTCCTTTCTTTGTCTTAAATGAATAGAATATTTCCATGAAGCCTCTATTTCTTCTCAATTTTTCATTCCTTAATCTTTCATGACCCTAAGCTATCTTTCTGATCTATCTATTTGTTTGGCTTTTTTTCTTGCTTCTTTTCTAATCCAGGATAAAAGCACATGCAAGCACCACAGAATTGGTAACTTATAGTGTTGGGCAATCGGTTTCAAATCACAATCAATAATCGGTTTTTAGTTGGCAGAGTAAATCAACTACTGATTGATTGTACAATCCTTTTTTTTGAAATTAATACAGCACTCCCAGGATCATTCTTAAAAGAATAGAATGTGGAAGTTTAGTTAAAACTCATGACCTCAAGACTCTTTCTACATATTTTTCTACCAACTTCATGGCTCAGCATGAAACAGTTGTTACTGGCTATAAACATATAGGCAGTTACGACTGTTTCATGCTGAGCCATCAAACTGATGTCTATTTCAAAAACACTATACCGGTATAATGGCTTTCATTTATGTGTTAGGAACTGATTAATTGATGAAATTTCTTAGTTGATAATCACAAGCGGGAGCCCAAACCAAATGATTATCGATTACAATTGATTAATCTGTCCATCACTAGAACCCTGCATTGCCATGCAAAGCATTTTTAATGCATGTTTCAAACTTGGGGCACTCCCTTGTGCTTCATTATCCCCAATTCAGGGCAAGCTTCAAGATTCTACCCTGTGTTCAGGAAGACTTAACATTGCAAACTGTTTGCAAGAAATACTCAACTTTGCACACAAGTGCACATGCAAAGTGAGGCAAAATTCGCAAACAGTGTCGCAAATATTTTCATCCCTAACACAGGGCTGGCTATGCCGAAATTATTTAAAATCAATAGCCTTACCTTAGCTGGTAGACAGAACACACTTTGTTCAGTGACCATGTTTTCTGTGAAGTCAACATCGTCTTTAAATTCTGGGAAATTTTTCATGTCAATACCAATCTGAAATAGTTAATGAAACAGTCTTTGATTCTGGACAACAGGAAATTAATTGACTTAGTCATAACTAAGTATAATAAATGATAGGTAGTTACCAAAGATTCTTTTTTCTAAGTTACATGCATTTCGATGGCTTAGTGCAAAACAGTTGTAACTGCCTGAAAACATATATGTTACGACTGTTTTGCCCTTAGCCATCAATTTGTTTTCAATTTAGATGATCATTCTTAATTACTTTCTTTGATTTCTACTATTTTCAACAAAATTGGAGGAAAACCTTCATACATATCACAAATTAGACTAGTGTCTTGCTTAAAATAACTTTTCCATAAACTAATCCTGGATATAACTTTTAAACAGAGAGACAAAAGACATTTAATTAGTATTACTATCTTAACATTTCTACAAAGGTTATTTCTCTCTTAACCAGATGGTTGAAACAGTCTAAAGGGAGGTAAGTAATTGTTGATATACAAATCAGAGATACATGTCCTGAGATAATTATATTGCCAGAGTAGACAGATTTAGGGTTGTGGATCTTTTTCTCTCAATGGATAACATCTGTCTAGGCTCTTGGTTAAAAACACTGTTTTTACTTATAGATTTGTAGAGAACTTTGTAGCCTTCATAGATATAATAATTGGTAATAACAAAAAATTCTTATATACTTATATCTATGTAAGGAATAATGAAATCTACTGTCAATACCAATAGCAACTTGCCAAAACTATCAATTTGATGACATAAAAAATGTACCTATTTTAACTAGTGACAGATCCAGAGAGGAACCAGAGAGTAAATAAGATAATCCTTTCTCTCGAATAAACATCAGTTTTGTTTGTTAAAACATAATTTTTGGAATGCACAGATAATCAAATGCCACAATAACATGCCTTAGATGACAAAATAATGAAATCATTTAGAATAAGATCCTACACATGTGTAAGATAAGCAGAGGTACAGATAAGAGGGGGTAAATCCAGCCCAAAATCTTTATTTTTCCACGAAACCCTATGTTGTGGGTACTCATTTTAATTGTCTCAACAAGATGATTCCATTAAGTACCAACAACATTGGATTTATGCTACAGTTATCAAAACAATTTGGTCTTAAATCTAAAATACCCTCTCTAGATCTGGATAAAGATGTCTCTTATGGCTGTTCATTAGAAGATAGGGGATGGGAAGAACTGTTCTTAACCTTGTCTCAATTAAAAGAGTCATTAAGGTAGTGGACCTGTAATAGTTAGGCAATTCTTTCACAATGTTAACCAAGATTTTCTAATGAAAATCTTAAGGAAATCTCTGTTAACACTGTTGAAGTTCATTACTTATGACATGTTTCAAAACTATTACAGGTCTACTACCTTAAGTTGGGCATGGCATGCTTTATAAATTTTCTATTCTAGACTCTGTTGAATTGAAAATTGGCTTGTCTCAAATACAATCTCTCATAACAGGTTCTATTTAACCCTTACTCACCATCATGTACATAGCACCTTGTGGCATGACTGGGCTCAAACCTGGCACCTTTGATATTTGTTCATAGAAATATCTAGCATTTGATTCAATAAACTCTAGAGTGTCTGTGTAAAATGACTGTGGAGTATTTCTCAAAATGTCCGGCACAGCAGCCTGTATAAGGGTATTTGGTCCCAGAATCTTCTGTGATAAATGGATGAGCCCTTGTCGCACCTAAATTCAAAAGAAAATTTTGCATTGAGATCTTTGGCAACTTAATTTCAACTGAAATAACTTTTCATTTCTCCTTAACCCTTTCCCAAACAACATAATTTCAGGGTGGTCAAATTTGAAAGGAGTTGCAGACGACAACATGAATTTTATCAAAAAGACAAAATATGCATGTTATAGCCAAGAAAATATTGAGGCTAAAGGAGACAGTCCTGGTCGCCAGCACTTTCTGTTTTTGTCTCAATGTTTTCCCAAGCCTTTTCTAATAGGAACGTCAAATCCCGGTCTTGTTTGGGAAAGGGTTAAAATTAAGTTGAAATCAACAAAACTAATTTACACATATTTCAATCTAACAAAGAAGCACATCCTTTTAGTAATCATACCCCATGCTCTGTTTTAATCCAAATTTTTGGAATACCTTTTCTGAAAGTTAAGCAAAACTTCAACAAAATGAAAGTTTGAACAAAATAGTTCCAAAGCAATCCTGAAATTTAAATGAAATCTTATGATATAGCAATTGTATTTCCTACAATTATTCATTATTTGTTATGACAAACTCATTTGTTTTCCCTTCTGAAAATAATATATCTTAGCTATGATTTAATTCAGCTCACCTCTTTAGCAAATATGTTCTGTCTGTCATGTACTACTATCCAACCCAGTCTCCACCCAGGCACCAAAAATCTACAAACACAAATGAGTCAGTGCATGACATTTCCAACTATTTGAAACATATATGGGGCAGAAATATTCAGTAATTTAGATAGAAACACATTGCAGTAGAAATGTAAACTGATTCTCAGAAGTCACATCTAGACCCAGTCTACGTACAGAGTGCAAGGCGAAGACTCGGGTCAGGCTGTGCAGATGCACAGACTGGCCAGAGTCTTTGTTTGGCGCATATTTGAAATTGTTGAAAATGTCACAAACAGGCTCAGATGTTTTATATTGAAACATTACATACATGATTGCAGCTTGCTTAAATTAACACTTATCCTACTGAACTTAAATTTTGTTTGAAACAATTTAATTACCAATTTTTGAGACTTTTAAACCAGTCTGGCTTTACTTTATATCACAATAAATCAGTATAAATCTGGCAGTATTTAGGTGACACTGCTTTTAACCATAAGTCACTCTTATAAGAAGCAATCTTTTTGTTAAATCTATTGTTTGTTCACAAAGTAAATTGCATTTAAGTGTAGACTTTAATTTTGAGGATTTGATTTCATTTGATTCATGATTTCCAGGAAATATATTCTTTTTTAGACCTTTTTTTTATCTAATCAATTTTTCCTTTACTATTAAGGTTCAGACTCATGATTTAAGGGTCCACAACAAGCTTGAATATGTCTTACCTTTTAGTAAGCCCACTACAAGATAAAATAGGCACAGTCTTTGTTAAGGAAGCCAGAGGATGATATGTTGTTCCTTCAAACACAAAATGTTCATAAATATCATCAGCAATAATTGGAAGTTTATATTTATCTGCGACATCGAGTATTTCCTCTAAATGTTCACGCGAGTACACACTACCACAAGGGTTGGACGGACTGTTAACGATGATTGTAGCTGTTTTATCATCAATAAGAGATTCAAGATGGTCCAGATCTATTTCCCAGCTTCTCTCAGGCTATATAACAAAATGATGATAATTGATACACATATTCATATGAAAAAGATTTATTATATTGGTAATCTTGTTGTTAAATCATTTAACAAAGGGTTAAAACAGTTTGCAAATTATACCCTGCTTTGCACATGCACTTGTGTGCAAAGCAGTGTATAATTTGCTAACAGTTTACACCACTTTGTTTTCCTGAACAGTATCTAAATAAATCTATGCAAATCTTGCATATCCCAAATACAAATTCAACAAAACTCCTTAAAACTATGAGAAGTGTTATTCTAGAATGAAGAAACACAATAATTTCTTCTATAATTTGACTTTATGTCAGCACTATATTATATCTTGAAACAAGAGGGCCGTTGGCCCTGGGTCGCTCACCCGAGAAAAAAGCTTCATTACCTAGGTATGTCCATGCAACCAAAGAAAAAGAGATTTTCACTTATTCAATCAGATAACATTTGAAATAATCCCCCCCCCCTCTGCTCCTCACCTGGTCATTATTTATTTAAGCTTTTTTCATAAAAGGTCTGTGATCAGCTAATCAATGCCAGATATACAGGCTGAGTCTGAGACTTTTAAAGTTTTCTTTAATGAGTTGATCAATCCATGTCAAATATAAAGGCTGTAGGGATTCAAAATTCTCAACAAAGCACTTCCCCTCCCCCAAGATGCTCTGCACCTGGTGAATCTACAGTCATGATTTTAGCTAATTCAATTGATGTCCATATGCTGATCATTCATACCAATTTTCAAGTCTGTAGGACTCCTGGTTCATTAGAAGTTTAAAGATTTCAAAAATGATTCAAAGTACTACCCCCTCCCCAAGACACTCAGCACCTGGTGACCCTACAGTCATGATTTTAGCTATTTTTATTAATGTCAATATATTGATCACCCATTACAATTTTCAAGTCTGTAGGGATCCTGATCCAGGAGAAGAATAAGGTTAAATATTTCAAAATTGATCCAAAGTACTACCCCTCCCCCCTAATGCTCCGCATCTGGTGGCCCTACATTCATGCTTTTAGCTATTATATTAAAGATCCATATACTTATCATCCATGCCAATATTGGAGTCTGAAGGGCTCCTGGTTATTTTAGAAGATGAAGGTTAAAGTTACAAAATTTTCACATAAGTACTACCCCTTCCCCCCTGGTGCTCCGCACCTGGTGGCATTACAGTCATGATTTTAGCTATTTTAATTAAGGTCTATGAGCTGATCCTCCATGCCTATTTTCAAGTCTGTAGAGCTTGTGGTTCAGAAGAAGAAGAAGGTTAAAGATTTCAAAATTTTCACAAAAGTACTACCCTCTCCCCCATGGTGCTCCGCACCTGGTGAATCTACAGTCATGGTTTTAGCTATTTTTATAAAGGTCCATATACTGATCATCCATGCCAATATTCAAATCTGTCAGGCTCCTGATTCATCAGAAGAAGAAGGTTAAAGATTACAAAATTTTCACAAAAATACTACCCTCTCCCCCATGGTGCTCCGCACCTGGTGAATCTACAGTCATGGTTTTAGCTATTTTTATAACGGTCCATATACTGATCATCCATGCCAATATTCAAATCTGTCAGGCTCCTGATTCATCAGAAGAAGAAGGTTAAAGATTACAAAATTTTCACAAAAGTACTACCCTCTCCCCCCTGGTGCTCCGCACCTGGTGAATCTACAATCATGGTTTTAGCTATTTATATAAAGGTCCATATACTGATCATCCATACCATGTCGTTTAAATAAATTGTTGACGGACGCCGGACGACGGACGACGACCGACGACCGACGGACAGACGCCGGATGAAAGGTGATCACAATAGCTCACATGAGCACTTCGTGCTCAGGTGAGTTAAAAACACCTACCACCAAGTTATAATGTTTGACCTCTATCCCCAATGACTCTGCCAGGGTTTTATATATGGAGAAGCCAGGTCGTGGAATAAGAATATTTTGTCCTGGGTTAGCCAGACATGTAATACACAGATCTAGGGCTCCTGAACAACCACTGGTCAATATCACATCCTGCAACATACATAAAACATTTAAAGTTGGAGAGTATAAGATATAAATACATTAACTAGTCTGAAAGTTATCATGTGTTATAGTAAGGCAATTCAAATGACTATTGAGTTAATTTCAAATAACTTAGTATAGAGAAAAATCTGCAGACAGAAAATTCTAAAAGATTTGGTTGAAAAAAATGGGAAGTTTTCACCATTAGAAATCATAAAGTAAATGGGATTTTCCAATGGGGCAATACTAAGTTCTTGAGATAACTAAAATGAGTACGTAAGACATAGAGTGTCACATAAATAGAAATTTCAAAATTATGTTGTCCCCACTCATCTAGACCACCAAAATCACATCTTCACAAGAGCAACAGTGCAAATATGGATGCAATTGCTCCACTGCAGGTGCTGAATGGTGCAAAATTCTAGTTCGAAAAAGAAATTTTTGTAAAACACCAACGCCCATGCCATTTTCAGATACAGCAGTAAAAATTCCACATACATGTATTTGACCTTGAAAAATTTGACCTTGATCTTGACTGATGACCTTGCTGTTGGTACCAACAGAAAGGTCTTGTCACAAGCAATAAACATGTAAAATATGAAGGCTCTATGACATATGATTCAAAAGTTATGGCCAATGTTTTTTTTTTTTTTTTTTTTTTTTTTTTGGGGGGGGGGTGTCAAACAATTTGACAAACAGACAAACAGTCAGGACAAAAACTATATGCCCAAGAATCTATTGATTCATGGTCATAGAAAGGGACTTAATTCTTACAACAATTGCCCCTGATAGTGTGGATGTTTTCTAGATGGTTAACACACATGCCAAAACTCAAGTGCTGTAAATATTTTCTGTACTACAGTAGTAAAATAGTTATGATTAATGTTAAAGTTTTTCACACCAACACCTACACCAAGGCAATGATAATACCCCCGCATTTTGTTCCAAAACTGCAGGGCTTCAAACTTACTTTTGCTTCTACTTTGCAGGTTGGTGTGCATGAGTATTCTGCTATAGCTTGTCTTGTATTTTCATAACCTACAAATATAAGAAGAGAATAGAGGGGTCAGTGCAAAACTATTGTAAGTGCCTATACATTTATAGGCACTTACAATAGTTTAATGCTGATCACTTGGAAATTATTTTTATTATATAACTTGTGTAGCCAGTGTGCTTGACAGCTCTAATGGCTTGACCTCTGTACAAATTTCTGTCTGGCCAGAATGTGGTATATTATTAATTTTTCTGGACTGGTCATCTCTGAGGTCACGTCTAAGATTAATGAAAATCATAGGAAACTTCAGTTAACTCTGTTAAAGTTCATTACTTCCATAACGGTGTGGAACTATCACAGGTCTACTACATAGACCAGCTTGAAAACCAAAAATATATTGGCGCTAGGGAAAGACTTAATCAAACTGAAGTCCCTCCACTCCTTTTGGTAAGAAACGGAGGACAGAGCAAGCTTTATTTTGCCTTTTTTCTGACAGAGTTTTGATATTGTTGGCAATATTTGCACGCTTTTGTTATTTATATTTGATTTCCTTTTTTAACCGAACTTGATTGTTTTTAGTTCAAACTGTGACCTTTAAATTTGGCCAACAATAACTGACATTAAAACAAATGTAAATATAACAATGACCTTGGTGTAGTATGAGGCATAAAGTACAATATATATACTTTAAAATGCCCTTAATTTTAAACTCATTTCAAGACAGACAGAGCTACAAATAGTGGGGGTATTTTAGATTCTAAAGTAAGTTATTTCAGTCAGACTTTCAAAAAACCTATATTGTGGGTACTCATTGGAATCATCTTATCCAGATGATTCAAATGAGTACCCACAACATAGGGTTTAAATGAATTATAAAGATTCTAGATTGGCATTACCCCCTCTTATCTTTACCTCTAGACAGGGGCTTCTAGTAAAGTTTTAGCAGACTGACAGATGGACAGACAGATGGATTGACTGATAGACAGACAGATGTATTAACAGAATTGGACAGACAGAGAGGCAGAGGGACATTAGAAAAACGATTCATCTTCATATCTTTTGATGTGAGAGTTCAAGAATAAATTATGGAACCTACCTACTGAAGGTCCATAACCATTGTGTTTTTCTTGAACTGTGACCTTCATAACTGCATTATTAACCTCTGCTGGAACACGCAGGTTACCAAACACAGTTGGATCACCTGAAAATAGAGTAGAAAAAATGTGTGGAAAATATTCTTCATTGAAAGAAAACTGATAAATATTTCTTTGTATTTGACAAAATATTGTCCCTTTTTTCATCTTACTATTTCTTCCAAATCTTTTTATCAATAACCAAATAAAAAACTTTAGGCTTGTCCAATCTAATAAAAACATTAAAAGCAAAAAAAGAACGTGACTTGCATGCAAATTTGCACTTTAACATAAGTTTTTATAAAGAAAATTTTCTATATTTTTTTGTTTTTTGTTAATTGTTAATATGTAAAGACTCTGGTCAGACTGTGCAAAAATGCACAGACTGGCCAGAGTCTTGCTTATAATGCACATTTGAAATAGTTGGAAATGTCACACACAGGCTCTATTATTATTATTATTTATTTTTCAATTACAGCTTAGTTTAAATGTTCTGAAACCAAATATATTTCAACCTTTATAGCGTTTTTTGTATTTTCATTTTCTTATAAAACTGGTTTTTATAAATTTGACTTAACCTTACCTATTGATAAAGCAATCATGGGTTTCTTTGGGTTTGGTGTTAATTTCATGCCATCTACGATACTTCTGATAGGGTTGAAGGTTTTCTTGGCGATGGCAGAAGACTGGACGTTCCATGAGTGTTTCTGTTTTCTACGTTTTACTTGCGGTTCCATTTACACTAAGCCTTTGTTTGATATTTTCAATCTTAACCTTGTTTCTGCAAAGAAAAGAAGTCATGGACTGATGTAAGTATCAAAGTTTTATCATTTTACTGTATTTCCTTTAATATTAGCGCCCTCCCTAAAAGTAGCACACCTACATTTATTACTAAGAAAATCAACAACAAATGCCTAAATTTAACTAACTTTTTTGAGACTTCTTCTCTAATTTGAGGCAAATTTCCTCTAAACAATCATTTATATAATTGTATTGAGGAAATTCTGACTCAAATGAAAAGGAAAAGGGCCTAAAAGATGGTAAATATGAGCTCCCTGACCATGTTATATATAGCTCCCGGGAGCTTTTATTAGGAGAAAAATGGTAAATGTAATATTTCCACTGTTAAAGTTCATGACAACAGGAACTTAGCAAACAGATTACAGGTCCACTTACTTAACTTTGCTGCAATACACAAACAAGTCTGAAGCATTTTCTCTGTATTTCTAAAAGAATGTAATTTATTCCTAATAGTTTTGTATAAAAACAATTTATATTTTTTGGATTGAAAGTTAGAGGGGTCACATCTAATCAATTGAAAGTGCATATAAATATATAGGAACAAAAACAGATTTGAACTTATCCCTCAATTTGCATAATTTAATCAAGATTTGTTCATGATTATGTTTTTGCAAAAAATTCAATAAAATTTTCTTTCTTTTGGCCCTGATGATAATTGCTTAAGAATTCTTCCAAATTCTATTAAATATTTCACTTAATTATCATGGTTATCACATCATATAATCAAAATGTTATGTTATTTCATGCTTAAATAGAATTGCATTGATCATGAAAAGCCTAAAAGTATCTAATCAATTGTTCTACAATGATAGTAAAATTTACAATTAGATATAGAATTTGTGACTATTTTATGTGCTGGTAATACATGGATTTTACCTCAATAACAAAAATGTCCACACTTCTATGTTTATCCCTTTCGCACAAATTTCTTATATTCCAAACTAAAGTAGATTATTTAGTAAAACACAACCGCTCTCTTACTTCGCAGATCTTGGTTTGAAATAGATGTTACATTAGACTGTATTTTGTATGCTCGGTTCACCCACATTGCATCATCAATGTTCATGGTCGTAGAATGATTGACTGTTGCATCACCAGTACCCAGGTAAAATACCAGTGGGCCACAGGTTTTATCAAAGGGTCAGCACAATACTATTGTAAGTGCCTATATATCTATAGGCACTTACATTAGTTTTGTGTTTAATGACCCTTTGATTTTTATGAAGTAAACATTGAATGCATGAATGCAAAGATATTACATGTCAACTTTGACTTTGCACTTGCCATATTTTTTATTCTATGGTAGCTTGTTAAGCCAATGCTAGTTTCTGCTTTATTCAAGTTTTGATTTCATTCTATGCAGTTAAAATTTAAACATTAGAAGAGGAATTTTCATATAAAGCATCACAACCCAGTAAATTTTCCCTAACATGTTTTTGGGACAATAACAATGATTGAATTTACATGAAATTGTTGTTGTGAAGCTGATCCATATTTCTCCAAATAAATTCTCCAAAAGAAGCTTTACATAACATGGTCAGGGAGCTTTTATTTAGTATGCATTTTTTGATTAAATCAATCATTATACCTTAATCTTATGCCCTTTTCCCTTTAATTTGAGGTATATTTCCTCTAAACAATCATTTATATGATTGTTCATAGGAAATTCACATCAAATTGGAGAAAAAGTCTCTACAAGTTCTTAAAATTTGAATTAGGATTTCTTAGGGGTGTAGGGGTGCTACTTTTAGGGAGGGTGCTATTATTAGGAAAAATATGGTATGTCGTTCAGTCATTACTGATGCAACATTTCATATTATATTCCACAATTTAGTATGTCTTGATAATGAAGACTTCTATCCAAATTGTTGAAAATTTCAAGGCAAAGCATTCACACTTATCAATTGTATTATAATCTCATTTAAATTTAATAGATTAAAGTAAAAAATTCTATTTCAAAATAAAGGAAATAAAATATTAAACTTCTGAATATTTGAAAAACTTCAAGAAGGCAAAAAATTATGATTGATGTGCATGAGTATGTTCAATTTCAATATATTAGAAATAAAATATTAATTTAATACCAATTTAAACTGTTTAATGAAAAGGAGAAATTGCTTGCTATATAAGCTGAAAAATAAACTTTTTCAATTTAATACTTAGATTATTTTTTTTATTATTAATAGCATGCTTTCTCCAAGTATCTCTAAACAAATAATTCTTATTTAAACTTTTTTTCTAAAAAAAGTTGAACTAATTAGCTCCAGTTAAAACAGTGATAATATAAGGCATACATTATATGTGTGATAAATTTCTTTTTTTTTTTTTTTTCATTAAAAAAATAATGAGCAAACAAAATGCCATTGATCATGAGTTTACCACATGACGACCATGTAATGGCAGTGTGTTTTCTTACGTAAGTTTCATATTCACCATGCTCGATACTATGAATACCATGTGTCTGTAAACAAGTTCATCTAAAAGGTGTTATTTTTAAAACCTGTTCCTGTACAATTATGCTAAGTTTGAACAATTGACAAACTGGAGAAATATGGCCATGGTTTTACAATACAATGGTAAATGAATGGACACTGCTGTTTAAAGCGGCTGTGCCTTCATTTTCAAAATTGATTTTTATTTTCTTTTACATTGCCGAAGATATTTTATTTTGTACTCAAATGAGAATTGTCTAAAATTTAGAATCTAAATAGGGGAATGGATATATAAAAGACAGGATTAATGAGTTGTAATTAAACAAACTCACTAATATTATCCTTTATATTCATACAATTATTACGGTATTACAATAGAATTACTGATTAAAAAAGAAAATTTATAATCTAAGGGTTTAAATTAACCAATAAAATGAATAATTCATCAAATAAGGGAATAAATATAAAAGACAGTATTAATAAGTTGTAATTACAAACTTGCTAATATTATCTTTTATGTTCATACAATTATTACTTTATAACAACAGAATTACCAAAAAAAAAGTAAATTTTTAATCTAAGGGTTTAAATTAACCAATAAAATGAATAATTCATTTTAAACAAGAGGGCCATTGGCCCTTAAACGCTCACCTGATGCATGGCTTAACAAAAGTCAAAGATATCAAGAAGTTAACATTTCAGGCAAATATGTTGCCTCTAAAGTACAAAAAAAAGTGTTTGACCCTCTATCAAACTCATGTAAGATTTCAAGACAAACATTCTGACCAAAATACATAATTTTCAATCAAAGAGTGCACACAAGGATTTTAATAAATTTTACCCCTTGACCTCATTTTGGACGCAACTTGACCCAATTTCAAACTTAACCTAGGTTTCATTCAAACATTCTGACGATGTTTCAAGATATTTGAGTAACCAAGGTTTTTCTAAGATTTGACACCTTGACCCCATTTTTGACCCCACTTGACCCAATTTCAAACTTGGCTGAGATTCGATGGAGACAAACATTCTGACCAAGTTTCAAGACATTTGGGCCAAAAATGTGGCCTCTAAAGTGCACACAATGTTTTTCTAAGATTTGACCCCTTGACCCTATTTTTGACCCCACTTGACCCAATTTCGAACTTGACTGAGATTTGATGGAGACAAACATTCCGACCAAGTTTCAAGACATTTGGGCCAAAAATGTGGCTTCTTGAGTGCACACAAGGGTTTTCTGAGATTTGACCCCTTGACCCTAATTTTGACCCTACTTGACCCAATTTCAAACTTGATCGAGATTTGAAGGAGACAAACATTCTGACAAAGTTTCAAGACAATTGGACCTAAAATGTGGCCTCTAAAGTGCACACAAGGTTTTTCTAAGATTTGACCCCTTGACCCCATTTTTGACCTAATTCTGAACTTGATCATGATTTGATGGAGACAAACATTCTGACCAAGTTTCAAGACATTTGCGCCAAAAATGTGGCCTCTAAAGTGCACACAAGGTTTTTCTAAGATTTGACCCCTTGACCCCATTTTTGACCCTACTTGACCTAATTTCGAACTTGACTGAGATTTGATGGTGACAAACATTTTGACCAAGTTTCAAGACATTTGGGCCAAAAATGTGGTTTCTATAGTGCACACAAGGTTTTTCTAAGATTTGACCCCTTGACCCCAATTTTGACCCCACTTGACCCATTTTCTATCTTCATCGAGATTTGATTGAGACAAACATTCTGACAAAGTTTCAAGACAATTGGACCAAAAATGTGGTTTCTAAAGTGCACACAAGGTTTTTTTAAGATTTGACCCTTGACCCCATTTTTGACCCCACTTGACCCAATTCTGAACTTGATCGAGATTTGATGGAGACAAACATTCTGACCAAGTTTCAAGACATTTGGGCCAAAAATGTGGCCTTTAAAGTGCTCACAAGGTTTTTCTAAGATTTGACCCCTTGACCCTATTTTTGACCCCACTTGACCCAATTTCAAACTTGACTGAGATTTGATGGAGACAAACATTCCGACAAAGTTTCAAGACATTTGGCCAAAAATGTGGCTTCTCGAGTGCACACAAGGGTTTTCTGAGATTTGACCCCTTGACCCTAATTTTGACCCCACTTGACCCAATTTCAAACTTGTTTGAGATTTGATGGAGACAAACATTCTGACAAAGTTTCAAGACAATAGGACCAAAAATGTGGCCTCTAGAGTGCACACAAGGTTTTTCTAAGATTTGACCCCTTGACCCCATTTTTGACCCCACTTGACCCAATTCTGAACTTGATCGAGATTTGATGGAGACAAACATTCTGACCAAGTTTCAAGACAATTGGACCAAAAATGTGGCCTCTAGAGTGCACACAAGGTTTTTCTAAGATTTGACCCCTTGACCCCATTTTTGACCCCACTTGACCCAATTCCGAACTTGATCGAGATTTGATGGAGACAAACATTCTGACCAAGTTTTAAAGCATTTGGACCAAAAATGTGGCCTCTAGAGTGCACACAAGGTTTTTCTAAGATTTGACCCCTTGACCCCATTTTTGACCCCACTTGACCCAATTTCGAACTTGACCGAGAGTTGATGGAGACGAACATTGTGACCAAGTTTCAAGACATTTGGGCCAAAACTGTGGCCTCTAGAGTGCACACAAAATGTTGACGGACGACCGGACGACGGACGACGGACGCCGTACACAGCTCGATCACAAAAGCTCACCTTGAGCACTTCGTGCTCAGGTGAGCTAAAAACAAATTTGTTTAGAAAACAAAGTCACTCCCTTTCTTTACCTGGAATGCTGAAGATGGAATGAATACTATTTTAAGAAGCAATTGTAAATTAAAATGTTTTCTAGTCTTAAAAGGGGCAGGTGACTAGGATGATTCTGAAAAGAGTACCCACACAAAAATAAATGGAAATTGTTATTGAATAGACAATCAAGTTAAATTTTAGAGTTATTTACCTTATGTGACCTGAAGGCTATTTATGGGATAATAAGTTTTGTAACAAAAATAATTATAAACATCATTTATTAAAATGACATACCAAGGCTGAACTTCAAAATTGTTTCAATTGTTTAGAAACCTAGTTCTTATTTCTGATTAAGAGTCACTCTGAAGAAAATAATAGATGTTTAAGGTGAAAGAACTTTAAGCAGACTTTTAAATTTTGAATTGGCCAATTCTTGAACATATCGCTAAATTAAAGGATAAGTCAAAAACTTAATTATTGTAAGTGCCTACTGTATTTCCTCTAATAATAGCCCCCTCCCTAAAAGTAGCACCCCTACATTTTTTACGAAGAAAACCGGGATTTCAAATGCCTAAATTTTAGGATCTTTTTGAGACTTCTTCTCCAATTTTGGATGAATTTCCTCTAAACAATCATTTATATGATTGTTTAGAGGAAATTCACCTCAAATTTAAGGGAAAAGCGCCTTAAAGACATCAATTTTAATGACTATTTTAAATCAGTATATGCATTCTAAATAAAAAACCCCTAACCATGTTATGTATAGCTCCCCGGAACATTTATTAGGAGATATATGGTATATACAAATTATAGGCACATACATTAGTTTTGTGCTGACCCAGAATCTTTTCAAATATGTGATTATATGTTCCCTTTTTTCCCCTCAACAGTGCATTTCTCTGTGCCAGAAAAATATTTTATAACCATGACATTTTTCATGCTGGCCATCTTCCAAAATAAAAATAAGTGCATTTACTGGTATGTTTGTCAAGTACTAAATGGAAATCCTGAATTTAGAACAGTGACCGATTTACAGAACACCTTTAAAATACAAAGTATTTGATGACTTTTAGTTTTTTACTCAAAACATTTTTTTACAAGTTCATCGGATATTGAACTATATGATATGAGTTCAGTATTTACTTACTTCATGGAGGTATGAACCTAATTTCCTAATCTTAGTTTTGAATTAATGCACTTGGTATATTCCTAGTGATACACATTGTGAATTCATACAGTGTGATCCGGTTTTTAGTTTCATTCCTCTATGAAATCAACAAATACTCATTTCATCTCTATATTCAAAAGCACAAAGAATTGAGTTTGAATTTTGCTGTTCTAAGTCATCTCATTGAAAATATCTGTAAAAATTACATTCCAATAGGCTATAATCATGTGTGAAATAATAATTAAATTTCAGGATTTTGAAAAAAAACTGATGAAATAGTTTTGCTTAAGCCCTCAAGGTATGTCAAGACCCCCTCCCCCTTTTCTAGAAACAAACATGCATATTAAACCTTGTCATGCTGAATAAAAAACCGTGGCAAAATTATACATAAATCATAGTGCTGAAAGCTCTGTTTTTCCTAATTGTGAATCAGCATATGATTTTGAAAATATAATTTCTTAAACTTTTCTGGTTTAGAAAGGAAAATCAGGTTGTATGGACTAAGATCAGACTGCACATATGTGCAGGCTGCTGTTTGTCCATACCTCCTCCCAAAGCAGGAACATTCCAGAAACAGCATTACAAGGGTTAAGTAGATATTTAATGTCTAGAGATCAAAGCAAACCTATTGTAAGTGCCTATATGTTTATAGGCACTTACAATAGTTTTGCGCTGACCCCTCCAAGTGCTATGTATAATCCCCATCTTGATTGACAATACCTTTCATCTATCATAATAGATACCTGGGCAGATTGCAATTAATGGTCCCTACAAGGGTTCTTTTTTCCCTAATCAACATGAATTATTTATCCACCTTAAACAACAATTTTAATACTAATCCTTATTTATACAAATATGCAATAATAATGGCTCTTTTGAAAGACTAGTGTAAGCTATGCATCACTCCCCCCCCTCCCCTCCTGCCGATAAAGCTCAATGTCAAAAACATGTCACTAGTTGCTGTGTAACCCCTGTCATGCTGAATTCCTAACATTCCTTCTTTGGCAGGAGGTATAGACAAGGAGCAGCCTGCACTTATGTGTGCAGTCTGATCTTAGCCTATACCACCTGTTCTTCATTTCCAAAGACAGAATAATTGAAAAATGTTCCTGCTTTGGCAGAAGGCATAGACAAAGAGCAGCCTGCACATATGTGTGCAGTCTGATCTTAGTCTTTACCACCTGCTTTTCATTTCCTAAGACAGAATAATTGAAAAATCAACATTATTTGAATGAAATATTTCTATTCACAATTAATGCATTCTTTTCTTTCAGATCTTTGATTTCAATACAGTTTTGCAAAACTTGTATTCAGCATACCAAGGGTTAAACAAGTACGACAATAATTTAAATGTCTTTGGGCCAGTAAGTCTGACTATGTAGGAGTAAACAGTTAACCAATTCACTGACAATAATTTTCTTATGTCTGTATTATCTGTTTTATGTCTTTATTGTATGTCTGAGAAAAGGGGGAAATCAAAAAATTACCTTTTTCTTTTACAAAATTAAGATTGTGTTGGTCATCATCATTGCATCTATTTCTGATCTTGATCTTTTTGTTTAAACAAAATCTTTAAGCACCAAGTTCTTTCTATCATTCTGAAACAAGTTGCTTCCCTCTTTCCAATCCCATTGAATACAAGGTTTCATTGTCTACGAAGAAGAACGTATGATTTTAGCATAAAACATTGTAGCTACAGCTTGCTTCAAGCTCTAGCTACAAGGTTTGGGAATAGCATGGCCGTTAATTCTATACCTCATGATCTAAAAAAGTATCGAGGGTCTTTGAGACAACGTTACTGGCTATAAAAACGTCGTAACTATTGCTAAATACGGTCCCGAGAACTCTTAACACTATCCCATTCCTCCGCGATTAAGAAACTTCTGGAATGGAAAATCTCGGTGATTGATAGTACAACTGAATAAATGAAAGTCGATCCATATCCATAAATAAACTCTTTAGTTTTGTAGTTACGACGCTTAGACAGCACACGCACTAAAGAAAAGTAAACTGGACAGATCTAAATTCTACACTTGTGAACGCAAATTATGTAACATTAAGTTCTAACAATATGAATTCGCTCATTCATTTGAATCACTGCGATCGATATCTCAATTGAAATCTTATTAGAATTTAATTACAAAAATGTACTGTCTTACCTTTATTTCTCGAGCTTTTAGCGGTAAATGATGATGAAATTGGTGTATTGCAGTTTATCAATTGACAACAAATATCGACCTTCACCGCATTTTCCCGACCTTACAGTCGATTGGCTTAATTTGGGGTGTGTCAACGTTGATTGGTCAATAATAGAGGTGTGACTTTGGCCGCAATTTTGGACACAGTGCGTAAATACTGGAAATTTCCCACAAGTGACATTCATCATTCAGATACTACAACGACCAAACGCGACAGGGCCAGACTATACGAATCCCTTTACTCCATTTTTTCTCTGAATGATATCTTCATGATCTTAGGATCCGTTAATGAATGCTGATTATGAGCGGAGGAAAATTTTTTTGGAAGGGGGGGGAGGGGGGGGGGGGGAAGGAGCAGGCTGCCCTGCCATGCGTTCAGGATGACTAAACGGTGCGAACTCAGGGTGTGAGAGAGAATGTCGGCGTCAGAATTACAGAGAGAGAGAGAGAGAGAGAGAGAGAGAGAGAGAGAGAGAGAGAGAGAGAGAGAGAGAGAGAGAGAGAGAGAGAGAGAGAGAGAGAGAGAGAGAGAAGGGGGGGAAGACTGATCATAGAAAAACAACAAGACTCATGTTGCATGTTTTTGCCATTACCTTAATGTTTAATTTTTAAAATTGTATCAGCAAATTGTTTGCCAAATTTGGGCCCAAAATTGGAAAGCACTACCCACTTACTGACTTCAGTACTCACAAGAGCATTTGCACAGCGGGGTTTAATTTGCAAACAGTTCGTACCTTTTTGTCACCCTGAACGCAGGACTAGGTGTCATTTATTAAACTGGTTCCCGGCGAACGTTTACATCTTGAACGTAGGACTAGAAATTTGACAGAATGTTTGAAGCGTTCAAGGGTAACGGAAGCATAATTGAGCACCCGTCTTTCTTACAAAAAGGTCCGACAGCGGGAGGTATGTAAGATCAATATACCCCGCGGCTACTTTCCAGATGTGAAATTAACCCTTAGAATTGCGCTTAACCCCTTCAGTTTTAGGTGATTGTGACACTTAGCAAGACTGAAATACACAATCACAAAAACTGATAGAAATTCCTTTATCATTTCAAATGACAACATATCTTTTTAATAATTTGATGGTACATTGAAAGGTTCTCAAATTCTTCTTTTTCTACCCTCGATGACAGTGTATTACGATTTTTCAATGTTTATTTGAATTTTTAAGTTATTTAATCAATCAATACCTGTTTAAGATTTCAATGTTTTAAACCTTATCGATGGCATACTCCAATATAGTAGAATATATCTATATTTAAGTACGCGAAATTTAAAATTTGGAATAAATTCAATAATTAAGCCGTCTAAAAAATAGAAATAATTTAGAAATGATAATTAATTTGAATTTTTATATGAATTCTTTTATTCGGGAGTTTTTCTCATTCTTTTCCAGCAGACTATTCTTTAAACACATTAAATGACAAGGGAAATAAAGAGAATAAAATATGAAAATAAATAAAGAAAGAAAGAAAATAATAGAACAATTTTTAGTAAAAAGCCTCTATCTGTGTAAAATAAATCTCGTGTGAGAATATTGTGGGAGCCGAAGAATTAATCAATTTATTTGTTTATTGTTAAATTTGTATTCATTATTTATTTATTTTGTTTATTCATCTGAATCAATTTTAATTTGAAAAGTTCCCATATTGCAGGTAGTCACAATGTTACGATAAATTTAAAACTTAGTTTTGCTATGAAAAAACTTATTCACGACGTTTAAAACAAAGCAATCACGCGCAATTACCGATCGAAATCGAATTACACATGTATTTGTAATTAAAAAGGGATAATTTGATTTTATCTCTTATATATGATATATACGTGTTTTAATGTGGGGTAGTCCAAAATCTCGTGGCTACAGCTTATTCAAGTTATGATTAAGTAGTTTTGCCACCCGTTGACTATATTCTATGTAGTATAGAAATATATTTGCTTTCAATAAAAAAAAAAAAAAAAAAACTGGCCACGTATTTTATTTATTTTCATATCATACATTTTTTTTGTGGGGGGGGGGGGGGGGGGGGGGGGGAGAGAAGGCTATCTAAAATGTTCTTCTATGGAACAATATGGGGGATAGATTTACTCAAATCATTTCATGTTATTTTTGTTTAGTCGGCAAAAATACAAAACGTGTGAAAGATAATGTCTGA